>CM030854.1:11800733-11845733 GCA_018105865.1 Metaphire vulgaris
AATGCATACTAATTAGCTCCGGACACCCCCAATTTGAGGTCGACACTCCCCAAATTCACAATCCTAGAAATATCCCTGTTTCCAGCTCAATTACTGAACAGAGGAAAACAATACAACAGTCGCCTTTGTAGCCTCGGGTAACTCTATAGCCAACAACAGGGTATCAACAACTGGAATTCTTTCTTTCTTGTTCAATATCTGCTATCGGTTCGAAATATGTACTTAGAAACCATATTTTGGGTTCGTGCGCCGTTTGATATCACATCCAGTGCTGCAGGACATCGGCTTCCCCCACTCACCGACCCCCGACAGTAGTCTGCCTGGAGAAAGCGGGGAGAGGGGGGCGCGGAGAACAGGGAAAGGGAAAGACGCGAGAGCAGAGAGTGGAATTCGGACCTGGAACGTTTTTCCCTGTTGTGTTTGGCGATAGGCGAACAACGAAAGCAGAGCCTGTTGGGAATAGCGGAGATGCCGCACTAAACTTTCGCCGGCATGTTTGTCGTTTATTAAGCGCATTTTCTCCTCCCTCCTTTGAGGTTTGCGCCTCTTTTTGTGCCGCGTTTAACCCCTTAACTGGGGACCCCGGATATATCCGTCCATATTACATTGAGTTACAGTTAAATACTCAGTTAAGGGGTTAATAGCCATTGCATACATAATATTATATCATGTGTGTGTATATATATGGATATAGCCATAGGCAATTTTTTTTGCACAATATCCGTATACAGTAGCACTAATGCAATGGAGTTGCTTTCTTAATTAACCCTTAACCGTGTATTTAACTGTAACTCAATGTAAAATGGACGGATATATCCGGGATCGCCAGTTAAGGGGTTAATTCGCATAATTTATAACAATGTTAAAATTTAAACCGGTTCTCATATTTTTTAATCTAGGCCGTTTCCGGGAGGGAGAAATTACCCTTTTCCCCTGGAAATTTCAAATTCCCCTCGGAAATTTTGGCATACTGCATCAACTAACAGCAGCCCCTAGCTGATTTCCCCCCGGCTTTGTCAGTTTCCCTCCGGAATCCGGAGTCCAGATTAAACACTGGCTCCACCGCTGGGAAGTAGAGTTTTTGATTATTTTAGTAGCTTGTTCTAGGAGTTAGTTAGTTAAGTTAGCCGTTCTAAGTTATCTGTAACGGTAGACTATTTCCGTTATCAGCTTATTAATAAAACTTACTTTATAACGCATTGCATGGTCTCTATTTTGGTAAGTCTGATTAGGAATTCTATTTTATATACTCTTAGCTCCCTGTGAGGCTCAGTTTCCCCTAGTTACTAAAACTATTCTTAGAGTATAGCCAAGCCAGCTCACACGCTTCGTTATAGTATAACTATATAATATAACAACTAAGTTAATCAAGCAAAATAATAGATGACGACCTTTTTTCGTAGGTGACGACCTTTTTACCAAAATGTTTCGAAGTTGGAATGGTCATAACCCTCCCTCTTTGGGAAATCCTGGCTACGCCACTGCATGCAACTATTTGACCAATACGCCCGAACTTTATACTTTGTCGCAATATTGTTCTATAGTTGATCTTTCCAGTTCGCGATTAATGGTTCCGTCTCTCTGTTATTTTCCCTTGTTCCCTTTCTCTTCTCCGTTTTAGTTTTAGTTTTAGTTTTATTGCCACAATCAGAGAATGGATCTTTCCTGTCCATTTTCTCTGATGTGCATAACGCTGGAAACGTCTTTTGCCAATCTGGGCTTCACTGGCAGATAAGCGACGCTTCCAAACAACAGCAACAAGCGATTGAAAATCGATGCCGCAGAAAAATGAGCGAAAGAGCAATTTTTTCGTGGGTACATCATGACGGTGCCCTTAAGAGGGAGGGGGGTGCGGTTTCTAAAGGGGAGAGTTTTGTCAAACCAAGGGTGAGGGTCGTCAGTTTGAACATTTTTCGACGAAATCTTTGTCTTTTGAATTGCTGACCAACAAAGAGAAGCTGCTAGAAGAATTTTCAATGCAAGTCGTTGTTTCCGCGTATATACAGGGTGGCGCAAAAAACCGGATTATATCAAATGCAAACTTAAATGTGACTAGTCCGGTTTTTTGCGCCATCCCATATATATATATATATATATATATATATATATATATATATATATATATATACAGACACAACGTCTTTAAATATATACTAGAAAGATGCTCGCTTCGCTCGCGCTCGCTTCGCTCGCAGTGCAGGATAATACTAATCCAATACCTATACCTAGTACCCAATCATTGAATTCATGCTGAACAACATTTCAATGATCGCCACCTAGCCAAGCTCTGCGCCACGTAATAATTAGGCCTATGTACGTTAAAATCACGCAACTGTGGCCATTTGTGACGCTGTACACGTATTTTTTGTGTACGTTAAAATGTACGTTAAATTGCGCAACTACCTCAGGCTGCGAACAATTGTTACCAATAGCAACGTCGTCGCACGCCCAGCCCTCTGACGCTGCAATGACTCGACTAAACCGGTTCTACGAACAATTGTTACCAATAGCAACGTCGTCTTCGAACATCGTCCACCAACGCATCGCGACGTAAGGACTAAACGGTCTAAACCGTCTACCAATAGTCAACCAATCAGAACGCTTGAAGGTAACAGACATACAGAATAACGATTTTAATATGATATATATATATCTGTATTTATTTATTAGAGATTAAACACTTTATGAGAAGATATAATCATAGTGTAGCTCTGTCTGTCTGTATATATATATATATATATATATATATATATATATATATATATATATATATATATATATATATATATATATATATATATATCTGTATATCTGTACATATGCATGCATCATGTAGGTCTATGCAGGTATATCAAGTTATCTTCCATTAGAAGATGAAGACTAAGATACAATTTTCTAAAATTGATGCACTTTTCATGATGTGTCTCGAAATTCTCTCATGTAAAAATGTAAAGAAAAAAATCCATTTTCATCTTTCAATAATATACTATGGACAAAAGTGCAAACTCCTCAAAATAAAGCATAAAAATTACTTAAAGAAAAGATGGAATCATCAGAATATCCAGTAGATTTCCTCGAAAATCATCTAAATATCCGTAAAAACACGGATTAATAGGTCCATAACACATAACCAAAAAGCACATAATGGTCACAGTATACATCTTGTATCGACACCAGTGCGATTAATACAATCCATACACTGATTTGCCCCTAATTCAAAACAGCCTTTGTAAACGGCGCCTTCGAACAAACGTCGCCAAGATTTCAGTGCGGTCAAGATTGCGATCAACTGTGATCTCTCCTTTGAACGCACAATTTCCTAAGATCACGGTGTGGACGTGTTGAAACTCAACGCCCCGCGAGAGAAATAATTAATACATGGCGGATACCGTATATACGCTGTACATCGGAACGGCAAATATAATTGCTTTGTCGCTGAAAATTCACCTCACCCGGTACAAGCAATTATTACTGTATTCGCAACATATTGCCGCACAAAAATTAATATGGCCGATCAAATGCCGGCAGACCAGTGGCGGCTCTAGGATTTGGCAAGTGGGGGGGGGCATTGGGGTGGCAACTTCTAATCATGGGGGGCCAACCATTTGTTGTTTAATGTATGTAGCATTAAGTATAGGTCCCAACTGGTGGGCCACTGGGGGGGGCAGGCACTCAATAGGTTGCACGGGCCCCCCTGCCCCCCCCGGTGGAGCCGCCACTGCGCAAGACTCAAGGGACTCTTATAATTTTTCGGGTATTAGAAACGATCAGGAAATTACAAGCAAAATATCGGGGCTGGGTTTGGGAGGGCATGTTGCCCCCCCTATGACTCCTGTAGATCCGCCTATATTCTTATATGTATGTTACGAGAGATGCTCTCCTGCATGGTTCTGGTTTCTATTGATTTACTTACTTACTTTGTTATGTTGGTTTGTAGTCTTTCGTTGCTATTTTCCTCCCGGTTTTAAACGTAGCATGATTTTAACGTGGCTTATAGGAGGCATTACTGCCTGTGTGAAAGCCACTAGGGGCACTAACGGGGCTTGAACCTGCTCCGTCAGCCTGACGCTCCAGCACGTAACCCACTCTGCCATCTTCCGCCCACTTGATTTTTAGCATAATGAACTTTCTGAATTATATTTTATTTAAAATCAACGAAAATCTTATCTTTATCACAACATCGCGCCGCGAGCTTCCAACTATATATAATATATATAATATTATATATATATATATTTATATATATATATATATATTGTATATATATAAGTAACATCAATGCGTAATTCTATGTATATATATAATATTATATATATCTATATAATGTATATATATATATATATATATATAAGTAACATCAATAAGTAAATCTAAGTAACAGTATATATGTATATATATATATATATATATATATATAAGTAACATCAATACGTAAATATAAGTAGCAGTATATATATATATATATATATATATATATATATATATATATATATAGACAGTGTATATATAAGTAACATCAATACGTAAATCTAAGTAACAGTATATACATATATGTATATATAGTGCTACTTAGATTTATGGATATGCAACGTATGTGCTTCAAAGAGCAGAAGTTGAGTAAAGATCATGATAAACTGACGTTGTCTAACTGTTGGTGATTCCGGCTTTTCCTCTTCCTCACCCTCCACTTCTATATCCTCTACAAGATCAAAGACAGTTCAAGGTTATTTATTGTGCGCCGTTACGTAAAACGTCTATGTCCCTCTCTGTGTCTATCGCTCCCTTTTCACTCCCGCTATCTTTCTTCTCTCTTTTTCTTTCTCTCTCTCTCTAGCAAAAATTTCTGGAAAAATATTTTTGAGAAAAAAACAACTTCTCACATAAAATATCAGCCCAACTAAATAAATATATCAGAGACTACTACTACTACTACTACTGCTACTACTACCAGAGGCGGATTTACCACGGTACCAGGTGGTGCATCGGTACCGGGCCTCCCTTCAAAATACAAATTTAGGGGCCTCCCTTTTCTAATAATAATTTTTTTAAGACTTTTAATTATTAGTTACTTTAAAGCCACTTATTTTCGGAGATATACATAAATGTTGTATTGTTAGACGTTAGTAGTGTTTGTACATGGATTAGTAAAAATTTAGTATTGAGATGCAATTTAATGCATGCTCCATGAGTCTACGTTAAGAAAGCCTATATCTCATATACCCCGGTTTAGCTGACCTCAATTAATGGTATGGCTCATAATGGATGGACTCTGACCGAGTGACCGGCGGCGGTTGCACCGGGCCACCGGCGGTCGTAGACGCCCGGCCTCTTGCATCGTTATGCAGATTAGGGGTACTGCATGACTCAACCTGAGTGCCTGTACAGTGTGTCTCGACGGTCAATTCTTACCACGGTACCACCGGTCAAGAAGCGCGGGAAATGAGAGGAGTATGTGTATTTGTATGCCTCCGTACCTTTGGACTGGCAATGCATAGTTGAATACAGACTAACGCCATCACTCATTTGTCTTACGGTAAAATGCGTAACACCCTGACGGTGACCTTTTGGCAAACGATTACAAATCTTAGTTATGCTTAGTGCTTTTTTCTAGAAAAAAGGTACGGAACTCATCTTCGTGTATGATTAAATTCATAAGAAATAAGTTCAAATAACACTTAAATAACTTAAATTAATTTATACGCCATAACACGTGGATTATAGCGCATCAATATCTAACAGATCATAGGCTGTCATCCTTAGCCATACTGAACATTGAAAATGAACTCGTGAAGACAATCGACTTTGCACAGCTAGTGGAGGCCTTTGCTACAAAAAAGTCGTCGGCGACATGTTGAGACAATTTAGACTAATTACCAGCAACGGTGGGTTACCAGTACACTACTAATATTATAAACAGACGACAGGTCGACCGTGCCCCAGTTCTTGTACACTGACTGCACGACTGCAAATTCAATGCAAGTTTATTTGAGTTGAAGCTAATGGCATTTAATTGTTTCATTTTTCAATGACATTTGTTGTATTTTTACTTCTTTAGGCAGTGTTTATTCTAGCCACCTTGAAATTAGGGGGATTTTGAAATGTTTGGAAGGACAAGGTTTGACATCTCAAAAGTCTTGACGAGCAAAAAAAATAAAAAAGGTCATCTGCCCGTTTTCCATTCTTAAACGCTCTGTGACAAGCTTCCCTTATTTTTTCCCCTCTCCAAAAAAAAATTAAAAATCCCCGTCACCACACTTTTTTTTGAGGAGGGGGGAATTTTCATCTCCCCATGCAACACACATTTGGGGGGGATTTTTTCATTTTGGGGATCCCCAAAAAGGGCCTAGAATAAACACTGTCTTTAAGTGACCACGATGACGCCGGGGGCCTCCATGGAAATATTTGCACCGGGCCTCCAAAATGTAAATCCGCCTCTGACTACTACTACTATACTACTACTACTACTACTACTACTACTACTACTACTACTACTACTACTACCAACATTGGCATGAAACCAAATTTATGTGAAGCTAGTAAAAATCGAAGTTTGTCTTTGATATCTCACAATATGGCCATCTTACATGCAAAATAATGAGATGAAAATAGGCAGAAAGATGGGGAAATATGTGTTGTACACGTGTGGCAATTTTTATAGAAATATATTTATGAAATTTTAGAAAATCATAGTTTTTCTGCTGGGTTTTTTGTTCAGACACCCTGTAGAGCCAAATGGTTATAGTATTCAGCTTTAAATATACCTATATCAGTTTTACTTTTTATTCATATTTATATTTTCTGAATCACGGCTGCATTCACATGTTAAAATTTCGGTTAATGTTTATTCAAAGGGGACGTCAATTAAAAAGTCTAATTTACTAGAAAATTCTACCAAAAAGTGTCAACAATATTCTTTAGCATCCCTAAGTTTTCTGCGTGTTCTCCTCCACGTCTCCTTCCAACCGCGGTTCTCGATAATTCTGACTTATTCCAATGCAATTTGTCTTTCCGGGTCCGCATCAAAAACACCGCCTACGACCAACAGTAAATAACGTTTCGCACCGGATGCAGTAAGAATCCCGGATATCGCGCGCGACAAGCACTGAGCAGTCCGGCGCGGGGTGGGGTGCGGGGTGGGGGGTGGTGGTGGGTGGTGGTTGCCGGTAAGATAGAGGAGCGGGTGGGGTATTACCTGCCTGAGTTATCCACTCCAGGTAACCCTTTAGGTCTTCGTCCAGCTGCTGTTTCTCTCGGAGCTTCTTGAAGTCGCCTCTTGCCTTCGCCTTTTCTCGCTCTTTCGAGAACTCTCTGAAAAAGATAAAGACGACGATCAACAACCGACAACAACGACAAAGAAGATACAATGGCTGTCTTAGAGAACATGATGACGACGACGACGATGATGATAATGACGTCATTTTTAAGATAAATGATAATAAATGATGATGACGACAATGAATGAAAGAAGTGATCAAACGAATGAATGAATGAATGAACGAATTAATGGATGAATGAATGAATGAATGAATGGAAAACTCAAATGAATGAAAGAAAAAAGGAAAGAAGAAATCAAATGAATGAGTTAATGACTGAGCGAAGGAATAGAGTGAAGGAAAAGAGGGAAGAACGAGAAGGAAAAGAGGTTGTGAGAAAGGGACGGATGGATTGAGGGAACGAACGAACAAAGGAATTAATTAAAATATCTGAATAATTAACTCAATGAAAAATATGCAAAATTACTAAGCAAAAGCAGAGAAGGAGCAAATCATAAAGAACACACAGAGAGAGAGAGAGAGAGAGAGAGAGAGAGAGAGAGAGAGAGAGACAGAGACAGAGACAGAGACAGAGACAGAGACAGAGACAGCGACAGCGACAGCGACAGAGACAGAGACAGAGAGACAGAGAGATAGAGAGACAGATATATATATATATATATATATATATAGAGAGAGAGAGAGAGAGAGAGAGAGAGAGAGAGAGAGAGAGCAGAAAGAGAGAGAGAGACAGACAGACATAGACAGAGACAGAGAGAAACAGAGAGAAACAGAGAGAATCAGAAAGAGCAGAAAGAGAGAGAGAGAGAGAGAGAGAGAGAGAGAGAGAGAGCATCGGAAAAGAACAACGACCACACTGTCTTGAGAATGAAGATACAAGGACAGATACTGACCCGCTGAGGACACCGAGTACAAGGTTGAGGACAAAGAACGACCCTATGATGATCAGACTAACGAAGTAGATCCAAGGCCAACTGTTGCCATGGGAATCGTCGATCTGCAACAACAGAAGAGCAAGGTCGTGCAACCGAGCGTGCAACCATGGGCGCCCGCACATTAGGGCAAGAGGGGGCACTTGTCCCGCCTCAGGGTTTAATCTAGGCCGTTTCCGGGGGGGGGAATCGCCCTTTTTCCCTCCCCGGAAATTTCAATTTCACCCGGAAATTTTGGCATACTACATGAACTAACAGCAGCCCCTAGCAGAATTCCCCCCGGCTTTGTCAGTTCCCTCCACCCACCGGAGTCCAGGAGTCTAGATTAAACACTGCCCGCCCCTCCCCTGGAAAATGCAAATAAAATAAACTTTCACAGTGAAATTTGAAATCCTTGCTAAAATATTAACCGCGACCATTGTGTTTTGCCCCCTACTGGAAAAATTTCACTGGGCGCCCATGCGAGCAACGTCGACAGTCCAGAACAACAACAACAACAACAACACCAACAACGACAACGACGACGAGAGACAGCAAACTAAGCCGCTACCACTCTCGAAAGAGCAGCATAAATTCGCGATATTTTACTTACTTACTCGGAGCAATGAGCGAGTGAGTGGATGAATGAGTAGTGGCGGTTCTAAGAACTCTTGGTGGGGGGGGTGCAATGAATTTCTAGGAAGATCTCGCCAATTGTCAAAGAAATATTATATGTAAACGGTTTAGACGAAATCTGTAGATTTGATTTATAGAATATAATGTTCAGAATTGACAATGTACAGAAGCCATTTTAGTCTGGTTGTACAAAGTCATAGAGCAAAATTGAGCTTTCTATTGCTGGAAGCTAATTTGTCGATGACATTGTCCATGGATATGTCCATATCTTTGCGGATGTACATCAAGTCTAATCCGTTTAGACGATCATCTTTCATTGAAGACGCATTTTTGGTGGACCTGTGGGGGGATGGATCCCCAGTCATCCCCCAACGCGGAACCGCCCTTGTGAATGAGTAAACGAATGACTAAGCAACGGAGCGAATGACGCCGTTGACTTACGTCATACATGACGTTCGTCCAGCCTTCCATCGTGATGCACTGAAATACCGTCAGCATGGCTAGGCCAAAATTGTCGAAGTTCGTTATCCCAGAGTTCGGTCCCTGCCAACCGTTGTCGCACGTCGAGTTTTTGGGACAGGTATATCCCTTGCCACAGGGATGCGGTTTATCAAGCGCTATCACCTTATCTGTCGACAAAAAATACCGTCATATCTTATCAGGGGGTAGGTCCAAGAAAGTAAACATTTCTTAGTGCAAGGGTTGAGGACAAATGGACAGTGGCGGCTCCACCGGGGGGAGGCCAGGGGGGCCCGTGCCCCTATTGAGTGCATGGTCCCCCAGTAGCCCCCCAGTTGGGACCCTATACTTAATGCTCCATACATTAAACAATACATTGCCCCCACCCATGATTAGAAGTTGCCACCCCAACGCCCCCCCACTTGCCAAATCCTGGAGCCGCCACTGCAAATGGAGCAGTTTGGAACTTGGAAGAGGTGGGAGTGTTGAAAATAATTGAAATTTGTCAAAATTTAGAGAACAGTGCTTGAACACAATTTGTGTATAGTTCATATTTCTTGCTTGTCATACTTGGGGGGGGGGGTGTCCCACTTGGAATGCAATGGTATCGACAAGAATTCCTAGCAGCTCGAACATTTTTGACGATATTATTTCCCTCATAAAGTTCGAGACCATGGGCGCCCGCACATTGGGGGCAAGCGGGGGCACTTGCCCCCTCCCTGGATAATATTCAAATACCAATATTTTCGCATTGAAATTTGAGAACCTCGCTAAAATATTAACTGTGGCCATTGTGCTAAAAAGTGTTTTGCCCCTCCTGGAAACATTTCTGTGGGCAACCATGTTCGAGACGACACGAACTAGATCTCCGTCTGTCAGACTAATAGATGTGATGCACAAATACTTGTGTCTAATACTGGTGCTCCTGCTCAATAAACGCTCATTAAGATCCAGAAAGCGTTCGGACACAATCTGAAATAGAGATCCAGGACAGGATTGGACAGAGAGACAGAGAGACAGACAGACGACAGATAGACAGACAAATAGAGAGAGAGAGAGAGAGAGAGAGAGAGAGAGAGAGAGAGAGACAATATAGCCAAATATGCATAGACAGACAGGCATACAGGCATACAGACAGACATAGACAGACAGGCATACAGGCATACAGACAAACATAGATGATAGATAGAATGATAGAGAGATAGATAGATATTAGATAGATAGACAGACAGACAGCAGACAGACAGACAGACAGACAGACAGACAGACAGACAGACAGACAGACAGACAGACAGACAGACAGACAGACAGACAGACAGACAGACAGATAGATAGATAGATAGACAGACAGATAGATAGATAGATAGATAGATAGATAGATAGATAGATAGATAGATAGATAGATAGATAGATAGATAGATAGATAGATAGATAGATAGATAGATAGATAGATAGATAGATAGATAGATAGATAGATAGATAGATAGATAGATAGATAGATGGATAGATAGATGGATAGATAGATAGATAGATTTACTTGTACTTGTGGTGTTGGTCCAGCACGTCTTATGCAAACTTCCTGAGAAGAGTTCTAGTCCGACGATGGCGTAGATGATAATGACGAATATTACTAGAAGAGCGATGTGGAACAGAGGCACCATGGCTTTGAGAATGGAGTTCAACACAACTTGAAGACCTGTAAACACAAAGATTATCACCAACAGTTCACGAAGTATAAGTAATAACCGCTTGTTCGTGCTTTCGGAGCAGAGAATTGCACTTTGGTCGAAGTGAACCTTGGGAAAGAAAGCGTCTACTGTATACAGTGGCGGCTCCAGGATTTGGCAAGGGGTGGGCGTTAAGGTGGCAACTTCTAATCACGGGGGGCCAAACATTTTGTTGTTAGGTATGTAGTATTAAGTATAGGGTCCCAACAGGGGGCACTGGGGGCAGACATTCAATTGGGGGGGGGGGCACGGGCCCCCGGGCTCCCCTGTGGAGCCGCCACTGACTGCATAAGCAAAGGAAAAAATTCCAAATCAGAAATTGCCGAAAATATAAATCTTAGAAAATATACCGAGCGCGTGTGAACACGTAAAGAACAAGTAAATTTTGTGTGATTTAGTGTGAACAAGTAAATTAGTAGGCTTAAGATTAGGAGCCGTCCATAAATAACGTCACGCACTTACGGGAAGGAGGTTCAAACATTTGTGATGATGTGTGAAGACGGGGGAAGGTTTCCAGAAATGTGACGTCACACAATACTAAATATTTTTATTAATTAATACCGCAGTGCTATGCTACCGCAAAATTGAACGTATTTTAAACTTACACATGTAATTATTATACTTCATTTAAAAAAGAATTTGAAAAAGTTTATGAATATTGTTTCAACTATAATAACTATAATGAATATTTTCAAACGAAACATTAATTTTGACATTGGAAAGACGACAAGATGACGGGGGAGGTTAACGCGTTATGACGTCATATTTGAGGGGTCTGACTTTTGTGACGACGTACGACGAAGGGGAGGGGATCTAAAAACTTCCAAAATCGCGTGACGTCATTTATGTAGGCCTACGGCCCCTTAGACTAATAACCAATTCGAAAATATATTCAGTAAATGTGGTTTCAACAAACTGCTTGAGTCACAATAGATCATAGACGTCTATAAATAGATAAGTCGCTAATGCGTTACTACTTTAAAAGAGCTATATAAATTAATGAGATTTTACTTACTTACTTAGGTAAAAGAGCTTTTTGTATTTCTAGGCCAAAAATTGGCATAAATCTGGAACTCTATCCCTCTGGTTGGTGGCAGTCCATTAATTATGTCAACAATTTTTGGGCAATTTTTGACCCCCTCCCCTTGTCAACAACTGTCAACTTTCACTTAACTCCCCTCCATAATTACGTCAAAAATTTTTGACCCCCTCCCAAGATCAATGACAGGTCCCAATAACAAGGTTATTATTTTTTGCGGTGATTACCATTTAACCTTTTTTCTCATCGAATGTCAAAATGTGGTGGTGATGACCTTTTTTACCATGCTTTTTCCATTGTAATAAATAGTATTCCATGAAATTTCCTATTTTTGATACTTTGTGAAAGGTGAAATTGTTGACGTCAACTTCTCTTGACCCCCTCTCCCACTGTCAACAACTGTCAAACTTTTTCAAACCCCCTCCCCCTAAATTGTTGACGTAATTAATGGACAGCCCCTTGTCAGATCTTCAAATAAACTGAGTATTTTTAGATCTAGACTTAAAACAAAAATCTTCCATTAGGCATATCCTTTATAGTATGTCTTGCAGTTTCCCTCTGACTGATCTTCAGTGGCTGTTCCACGTGGGGGATGAGTCGGAATGCATCCCCATAACGGACTTTCGGACTTACTTTTTTGCTTTTGAAACCTATTTTTGGTAAAAGTGTAGCAAAACTACGAGGAAAAACTGCGGATGACCTTTTTGCTTGTCAACCTATTTTTCGCGGTAAAAGTGTAGTAAAATTAGGGTTAAAATTCCCTTTTGTCAGCCTTTTTGAGTAAAGTTTATTGATTTTTTCCTTCTAATTTCATCCTCCACCAATTTCCTATGGATTCATTTCATCTCCCCCACCAAGAAATCCTTGAACCGCCACTGTTGATCTGTAGAATGACCTGGTATTTTGCGGTAGGATTTAAAGTACCATCAATTGATACCCTCGGGTAATATTAAATGGCGCTATAGAAGTGCATAATAATAATTATTAATAGTTGTTTAGTTTTTGACACGGAAGAAATCCGGCTAGACCAGTTAAAGTTAAAACGCAGTTTTAATACATAAAATATATGCGGTAACACCAATTGATCCTATCATCTGATTGGTGTAATGCAGGTCAGATCACCGAATCGTAGTCGCATTTGATTGGTCAACAATTCAGGTCGTATTGTAAGCGGACATTTTTTGAATTTCTCGAAAAATACAAATAAATAAGTTTCTCGCACTAAACTTTGGATTTATTCGTTTGGATTACTTCTTTTTGATTCAAAGAAATTGTCGGTTGTACGACGGAGAATCTGTTTGTGCGTGCTCTTGTTTAAAAAGGATGAATTTAATCAACACGTGAGATCTCCTCAGAGGCCCCAATTATAGTCTAATTAAATAAATATCGTTTGCAAATCGGTCGGATAATTGGTATCGAAATTCGATTTGAAAACGTAGAATTTAACTATATGAAACATCGGTGGATCTATTGGAACGGCGTCAACAAAAAAATCAGCGAACTGCTCGACAGGCAGTGTTTTATCCAACCCTACCCTCCCCCTCCCCCAACCAAATTTCAGCACTGACATAAATTTTTCATTGATCTGTGTCTCTTCCTCTCCAACCAAGTCATTTCCCCCTCTCCCCAAAAGACCTGGAATCTGGATAAAACACTGTTGACGGGGGATTCTATCACAAACCGGATACTTAATCAAAAGACATGGAAACATGAGATCTTCTCAGTTTCATTGTGGCTTTGAAGCCGGAATTAAACTCTCGCCGATTCATCGAATGATCGAGTAATCAGTAAAGGTCAGCGATGTGCTTTTGTTTCCTTTGATCTTCAAATTGCCGGTCAGCAATAATTCCGATCGACGAGGCTTCAATATTGATACATCGACGAGGCTAATTATCCAATGATCTTTTGATACAGCCTAATGCCAGCATTCCTTGAAGTCATATTCCTGTTATGATGGCCAGTTCTCTCTCTTTCTCTATGATCTTTGTAGACAAGTCAGAGTTTAAGAGTGCGAAGAGATGCCAAGAGAGAGAGAGAGAGAGAGTCATATTCCTGTTATGTTTTAGTGTTTTATCTTTCTCTTTGTACAGTCAGACCCGCGTAATGCCAGCATTTCTAAAAGTCATATTCCTGTTATGATGGCTCTCTCTCTCTCTCTCTCTCTCTCTCTCTCTCTCTCTCTCTTTCTCTCTTTCTCTCTCTCTCTCTCGCTTCACTCTTAAACTCTGCACTTGTCTATAAATGACTGTTATTTTTATTTTTTTATTAATAAATTGGTGTTATGTTTTAATGTGATGACCAGCTCTCCCTGTCCTTCCTTCCTTCCTTCTTCCTTCCCTTCCTTCCTTATCTCCTTCCTTCCTCTTCCTTCCTTCCTTCTTCCTTCCATCTTATTTCCTTCATTCTTGTCAGCCTAAATTTCAGTGTTTTATCTTGCTCGTGGTTGTTGAGTTTCCAATAAAGAGGCTGGAATCTGACTACTTCCGTTTCCAAATTTTACAGAAAAGATGAATTTTTTTTAGAGATCCTACTTGTAGGAGGGTTGTGGTCGACCATTATGCGATTCTTTGATCCCCGGAAAAGGAAACATTCCTTCTTGAATTCAGGCGTTTCTCTCTCTCGCTCTCTCTCTCTTCTGTTTGTCTGTCCAGTGGCGTAGCCAGGATTTCCGGAAGGGGTGGGTGGGTTTTGGTTTTGACCTTGACCAACTTCAAAAAAATCTTGACAAGCAAAAAAGGTCATCTCCTCCTCATCTTTTCTTCTTCTATTCTTCTCTTCCAGCAAAGAAAAGGTCGTCACCTTTTAAACCGTTACGTTCTATAGCCAAGGTGGTTTGACCGCAAAATCGCGTCCCAAAATTTAAAAAATGCATAGAAACTCATTAAAAATTTTTTTCGGCAGCCAAGGGGGTTTTAACCACCAAGCCCCACCTCTTGGCTACGCCAATGAGTGTGCCTGTCTGATTGTCTTTTTGTCTGTCTTTTTGTCTGTCTGTCTGTCTGTCTGTCTGTCTCTGTCTGTCTCTCTCTCTCTCTCTCTCTCTCTCTCTCTCTCTCTCTCTCTCTCTCTCTCTCTCTCTGGCGTGTTGTGTTTCTAGTAAAACTCACTGAATCTAAAACGATGCTTGTACAGAAAATACGAAGTTAATGTACTTTATTGCGTACTTTATTACCGTGCCGACATTTAGCAAGGAGTTAAGGGGTATTCGGGAGTCCCCGGTTAAGGGTACCGGGGACCCTGAAATATATACGTCATCAATTAGCTATTACGCTACCGGGGATCCGAATATGTCCGCACGCAGTGGCGTAGCCAGGATTTCCGGAAGGGGGGCTGTTGTTTTGATCTTGACCAACTTCGAAAAATCTTGACAAGCAAAAAAGGTCGTATCGTTACATTTTACATTCTATAGAGCTTACAATTTTGGGTCGGCAGTAAAGGGGGGTTGACTCCAAAACCGCGTCCGAAAAAAATGTTTGGAAACACATTTTAAAATGTTTTTCGTCGGCAGCCAAGGGGGGGGTTAACGCCTAAACCACCTTGGCTACGCCACTGCCCGCACGCTACTTTCCAGGCCGCCAGTTAGCCGGTATCACAAATAAAGTCTCCCCAAAATGAAATCTCCCCCGGAGGGTTTATTTTAAAACAGAGTCTCCGTCCGGTGGATTCATTTTAAAATAAAATCGCCTTATTTAATTAAAACATAGTCGCCCCTGGGCGATTTTATTTTTAAATGAATCCGCGGAGACTCTGTTTGGGGAGGATTTATTTTCCAACACCGGCCGTAACGCAATATTTCTTCCAAACGCGAAATATCGCTTTGGCGTCGTTCCCTTTAGTAAGAATAACAGATATATCGAGTAGTTTTGACGAATATTTTAGTAAGAACTTTAGTAAGAATAACAGATATATCGAGTAGTTTTGACGAATATTTTAGTAAGAACTTTAGTAAGAATAACAGACATATCGAGTAGTTTTGACGAATATTTTAGTAAGAACTTTAGTAAGAATAACATACATATCGAGTAGTTTTGACGAATATTTTAGTAAGAACTTTAGTAAGAATAACAGACATATCGAGTAGTTTTGACGAATATTCTAGTAAGGACTTTAGTAAGAATAACAGATATATCGAGTAGTTTTGACGAATATTCGTCAAATATCGAATGTAAGTCATGTTATGATCAGGGACAGTTCTTGTTACTCGTGCTCAGGGTTATTTCTAGGATTCTCAATTTGGGGGTTGTCGGTATTTTCTGGGGGTCACCCGTCGAAAAAGTCTGACAAGCAAAAAAGTTTATCTCTGGCTCAAATTGGGGTTGGGGTTGGGGCGTCGGTCTCAGATTGGGGGTGTTGGAGGGGTGTTAGGGGTGTAAAAATATTCCTGTTCGTGCTTCTCAGTTGTCGCTCCAGAACTCTGGAACTAGTTGTCTCGGCCTCGTGTTCGCACTTTGAATTTACTGCCAAATTTCAGAACAAGCTTAAACATTCATCGTTTTCACCTGGCTATTCCACCATAGGACGTCTGGACGGATATCCTGGATTTAAGCAGGATCTTGGGTGATCCTGATTTGGTGTGCCATCGACTGATGCTTCTATGCATTATAAAGTGGCGCTATAGAAATTTAAGCTCAGATGGGGATTAGGAGGTTAAATTAGATTAGTAGGCGCTTGAATTTGATGGCGCTTTTGCAGTTAGCCGTCTAAGGCAGGTGGACATATGAATGTCGGAGACAGTGTTTTATCCAGACTCCAGGCCTTTGGGGGAAATTGAGGCTTTGGGGGCGGGAGAATCGACTTGGTTGGAGGGAAAGGCACCTGTGTTCAATCCAAAATTTATGTAGGTGCTGGGATTTTTTTTTTTTTTTTTTTTTTGGGTGGGGTTCTCTCTTCCTAACAGGATTTTTCTGTATAAAACACTGGTCGGAGATATTTCGCTTTTCGATGCCCAGGGTCGAACCCGGGTTAACACTGTCATCTAAGGCAGAGGTGATGTCCTACAAAATGAGCCTTCAAGACAATGGTAGACCTATGCAAATTAGTCTATTAATACTTAAGAAAATGGTAGATGATGCAAATTAGTGATTAAATAGACAATGGTAGATAATATCAATTAGTCTATTATGTCCATCGTGACTAAATATCAAACTAATATCAATCAGCTCGGTGTGTCCATCTCTCCACTCCGTCTGTCTGTCTGTCTTTCTATCATTGTGTTGGACTGAATGTCTGTCTAAATGTGCCTCATTCGCTGTTTGTTCGCCTGTCCGATGGCTCTCCGTCCGTCGGTACTCGGTACCTGTTTCCGTCTTGCCGGTTTTACTCAACGAGAGCCTTTTGAGAGCCGGATTCATTCGGCTCATGAAAGGTCGAAGAGCATAATCGGCGTCTATTTCCAGGAAGCATCTGTTTGATGGATAAACAGTCGCGCGTCTCAGATATTCTTCGGACATTCATCTTGCCACCACCACTACCACCACCCAGCCACCCAGCCACCCAGCCACCCAGCCACCACTATGGGAAACAACCCTCTCTGGCTGAATTTCCAAAGGATGGCTGCCTGTTGTAGCTTTTGCTTTACTCAGGAACCATCCATACAATATAGCGCCGGACTTTTGTAAAAGCGATGTGAATTTGTGGCGACCCCTATTGGTGGTGCTAGGACAAAATGTCAGCGGACAAAATGTCACGGGGACAAAATGTCATGGGGACAAAATGTCACGGGGACAAAATGGCAGCGGACAAAATGTCACGGGGACAAAATGTCACGGTTTAGGGTTAGAGTTTGGGTTACATTTTGTCCGCTGACATTTTGTCCCCATGACATTTTGTCCGCGGACATATTGTCCGGTCATGCTATATTGGTTGGGCAAGAAAATCGTATGCATTGGTCAAATATAAAAGTATTTGTCAGTTTAAAATCCCGTTGAATTGCAGCAACACACACACACACACACACACACACGAGCGCGCGCGTAGCATTGCTCTGGGTATGTATAGCTTGTTGCTTGACGCCAGATTCCGTGGCCGAGAATCAATAACGCACTTCGACTTCATCAGTTTTCCTAATTGGAATTCAGTGGATTTCAACTATTCGACTGCATCGAAGAACACAATGGCCAATATCATTCCCGCATCAGTGGCACTCCAGGTCACTCACTCTCTAACCGCAACACTCCAATCCATTTGCGGCGGTCCTCACTTTTGGACGTCTCCAAAAGGGGGCTTCAACATACGATTAGCCTATAATTAGGACCCCATTGCTTGCTGATCAGCCATTTGGAGCCTCTGAGTCTAAACATGCCCTGTAGGCGCTATACAAATGTTACGTTACATATTGGAATCGCACACTCGTTCTCTAGACAAAGCCTATACTGGGTCAGTTCAATTTATTTAGCGCATTTATTGACTGGCAGGACTCAATGGTGCTGGTATTTTGCAACTCATGCTAATCAATACATTTATGCTGTTTGCTTTTCTAAACCATCTTGAATGTCTCTTTCACTATGTCTGTATGTGTGTTGTCTGTCTATGTGCCTTTCTGCCCGCCTATTTCTGTCTGTTTGTTTCCATATCTCTCTCTCTCTTTCTTTCTTTCTGCCTGTCTATCTCTGTTTCTGTCTATGTCTGTCTGTCTTTCTCTTTGCCTATCTACTTTTTCTTTTGTCTGTAAATCTTTCTGCCTATCTGTCTGTGTGTTCCTCTATGTTCGTCTGTCTCTGTCTATCCTTCTATCCGCCTGTCCCCAGCTGCCTCCCTCTGTATGTCTGTGACCGTCTATGTATGTCTGTCAATTCTATTGTCACGTACAAAAACGGCACACGGGCGCGTCACTCCATTCCAGTGGCGAACCCAGGGACGCCCCTAACCCCACCCGCCGGTCGGTAAGAAAGGAAAGCTGCTGAGTCAGCATTCCGGATAAGATATTCTCGTGTCGTGTCCTTGTCCTGACCGCTGACCAAGTCGACCGTGACCGACCTCGACCTCGACCATGATCGACGCGGACTAGACGCGGTACTTACTTGGTACGCCGGAGACCAGCTTCAGAGGTCTTAGCACCCTGAATGCGCGTAACGCCTTGACGTCGAATGAGGTCATGTTGACTGCTGCCAACACAACGCTGAACATTCTGCACATGTAAATAAAAACAAACAATAAAACTCCGTGCATCAATATAAAATTAATTGAGGTTAAATATTAAAGTGCTAGATAATGCTCGCCAGAAGACTCAAAACACTTGTTTAATATTTCGTACAGTTGAGATATTTTATTTGCTGTAATGTGCTCTTGATTTTGACATTTTGTCATGCATACTGCGCTATATAAGTTGTCAGTTATGAATGAATGATGAATGAATGAATTATTGGACATCTCTCTGTCTCTCTATCTGGCTCAGTTTCTGTCTGTCTCTTTCTCTTTCTCTGGCTCAGTTTCTGTCTCTGTGTCTTTGTCTTTGTCTCTCTCTGTCTCTGTCTGTCTGTCTGTCTCAGTTTCTGTCTGCCTGTCTGTCTCTGTCTGTACGTTTCTCTCTCTGTCTCAGTTTCTGTCTCTCTGTCTGTCTTTGTCTTTATCTCTCTGTCTTTGTCTCTGTCTCTCTCTCTCTCTGTTTCTCTGTCTCTGTCTGTCTGTCAGTTTCTGTCTCTGTCTCTGTCTGTCTGTCTGTCTGTCTGTCTCTCTCTCGCTCTATCGCGTGACGATCTAAGTATATGTAACATATGTTATGCAAGATTTTGTGGAAATTTGCAAAGGATTTGTATCGTGTTCAACTTCTAAGAATTAATTGGAAAGCGTGGATCTGTCGTCTGCTTTTCTCGAGACTATTTCTCTGGATTGTCAATTATTTTGATTGGCGGAAATTTCTGATCGATTAAATTTTTTTGAAAACATCGCTATTTCATTGATTTCACTGTCCTCTGTATCGTTATCTACGGACTTCATGCCCTTTGAATATTGTACACTGTGGCCCAATAAAAAGACATGCCTCTGTATATATTTGTCCATAACTTTGGCAAATGTGAACTGATTTTCAAAATGTTTTAGCTATCTGACTCAGAAATAAATGGTGCAGTATTGCGACTTTGTTGTATAAATTTATGGAATAATGATCAGTCTTATTACTGGTTTTTATAACAAGTTTCTCTAAAAAAAAGTTTAGTTTGAAGGATTTGCCGTTGCTTAGACCGACAATTTCCGGGAGATGATCGTTAGAAATCAAGGGAATTTCAGTAGATTTTGCCCGTTGTAACGCAGTGCTTGCAAATATTTCGGAATGCATTAAAAAGTTGAATGAAGAAGAATATATAGGATCTACTGATTCACGAGACCAAGTTTAAATCTAGGAGAGCTACTGAAATCCAGTAGCATTTGCTAAGATTCTGTGTCTGTAAAACATAGGATTTTGTCCACTGGCCCAATGACCGAATGACCAGTTCGGCCGGGGTTTTCCACCCCTGCTCTACCAACCTTTTACTGGTTAACGGCCCCTCACCCTGCTCCAAATTTTATAAGTTCAGACTGAAAATAAGTAAGATAATCATCACAAATACGTGTGCTATTTGGAAGTGTATGTAGGATTTGTGTTTTGCCTGTAGAAATCAAAGATGATAGCTGTAGCGGATAAACGACAGCTGGAATAGAGGGATGCATGCAGTGGCGTAGCCAAGGGGGTTGTGGGTTAAAGCCCCCCTTGGCTGCCGAAAACAAAATATTTTTAATGAGTTTCCATGCATTTTTATTTTTAACGGACTTTGGGGGCAGGGTGCGATTTGTGACCTGGAGCAGAGTGGGGGGGATATGTCGAGTTTGGGGGGATGTTGTTGTTGGGGAAGTGTTGCAGTGGGGGGAATGTAGTGGTGGGGATGTTTCAGTAGGGGGGATGCAGTTGGGCAGTGGGGGAAATCCCCCCTTTTCCCCTACAAATCGCGCCCTGTTTGGGGGGATATGTATATAAATAATATACCCTTGGGTATAAAATGTAACGGTGTTGAAGATGGAGGCGAAGACCTTTTTGCTTGTCCGGGGAAAAACTGGAGATGATTGATAACGTCTTTTATGCTTGTCAAGATTTTTCAAAAGTTGGCGTTGGTCATGATCAAAACCAAAATCCAACCCCCCCTCTTCCGGAAATCCTGGCTACGCCACTGTATTCATATAGCTTCATAGAAGGATTGACAGTGGGTTTCAACACATAATACATCCTAATGAACAGTTCTCACAAAAAATATGGAATACTTTACCGAGAAATGTTCAACGGATTTAATCTCCTTCGGCATTTGAACCCTCTTATCTCTCCATACTAATTGCTTGAATTCCAGCCAACCCACCCAATGGCGCCCATGCACCAGTACTACTTTGTCCTTTCCTGCACTATTTCACTTTTGCTACACACGAACTTAGTTATAAACTTGTGGCTTGCACTGCAATTTTCACTCATTATCACCCACTTATTCACACCAAAACTTATTTTAATGCAACTGTCGGATTAATAGATTAATCTGCATTATTCTGGACTCATTTGCCTCTTTTTTGCTTGATAGAAAGTTTAATGTATTGGAGGACAGATGCAATGCAGAGATAAAGCTCTCTTCTATTGCTTCCCCTTTTAGTAGCTCACCATTAATGGCTATCCTTATCTGTACACTCAGTAACATATGCTTTTGAAAGTAATCTTTGGGTTTGTAATTTTAATGTTTCTTTGATTTTTGTGATCTGATACTAATGGACATATTTGATTTTTGTGATTTGAAACCTCTTGAACCCAGTTATTTTTAGTGTATATAGCTGCTTCATTTCGAGATTAAGCGCATAGGAATAAGGAGCTATGTCGGTGCTTCTTCTGAAAGCGCTATAGAAGTTAACGAGATTTTGCTTACTTATAATTGTGTCATTTAAATGCTAGAAATCGTATCTTTTATGGCGTGCAGCATTTTAGTGGTCATCCCATATTAATGGCGCAACACTGGAAGTGGCTTTTACCCACTCCGCCACCCTCTAACGATTAGTAACGTTCCAATAGATCCGCTTCAGAAGTATAGGTAACAAATATTTTTACAAATTACTTAATTTTTCTAGTTCAACGTGAAATTACATTTATTACGTTTTTCAGGCTATTTCCCAACATTTTAGAGGAACCAGATTAATAATATTAAGGAATACCATAACATAACGACATAAAATAATCGAATTTTCAAATTTAAAACAAAAATCTCTAGTTAAGTATTGTTAAGCTCACATCCACCCAGTGGGGGCTCCACATAGAGGACCCGGAGGACCCGTGCCCCCGCTATTGAATGCCTGCCCCCAGTGGCTCCCTGTTGGGACCCTACACTTACTACTACATACCTATCAACAAATGGTTGGCCTCCATGCTTAGAAGTTGCCGCCCCAACGGGCAGGGATATTTCTAGGATTGTGAATTTGGGGGTGTCGACCTCAATTTGGGGAGTGTCCGGAGCTAATTAATATGCATTTTGTGTGCATACCAAATTTGAGGGTGTCGACCTCAAATTGGGGGGTGTTGGGAGGGTGTTAGGGGTGTAAAATATCTCTGCCTAACGCCTCCCCCCACGTGCCAAATCCTGGAGCCGTCACTACATCCACCCACCCACGTAGCGTTTTCAAGGACCCCATCCATACACCTACCCACCCTTCAGCGTCACGTGATTAGGCAGCGACCCTGTATGTGTGTTTTAATACAGACCCGATGACGACGATTATGAAATCGAGAATATTCCATCCGTTGTGAAGATAGGCTCCGGGGTGTAGGACGAACCCGTAGGCGATTATCTTCATGACTGCTTCGACGGTGAAGACAATTAGAAACACGTATTCGACAAGTTCCTATACGGAATAAAACACCCCAAAAAACTTAGGTTTGAAATTTAAGATCGAGGAGATAATCATCGCTTTTAACCCCATAACTGGGGATCCCGGATATATCCGTCCATTTTACATTGAGTTACAGTTAAATACACGGTTAAGGGGTTAACAACCGAAGCTCGACCAGAGTTTAGACGGTCATGGGAAAATGATTGGATGTGGACTGAGTGATGCTACTTTATGTGGATTTCTATACAGTGGCGGCTCCACCGGGGGGCAGGGGGGCCCGTGCCCTTCCCTACTGAGTGTCCGCCCCCCAGTGGCCCCCAGTTGGGACCCTAAACTTAATGCTACATACATTAAACAACAAAGGGTTGGCCCCCCAATGATTAGAAGTTGCCACCCCAACGCCCCCCCCACTTGCCAAATCCTAGAGCCGCCACTGTTTCTATAGCGCCACTTGATTCTGGTGCGAATTATGACTGCACTAAAACTGCGCTAAAGTCGTAACAGAAGGTGCTGGTCAAATAAACGAGTTACTATACAGAGACTGCTACCTCGCTTGCATAGGGTTTTGGCGCCTATGCATGGCCGGGGGGGGGGGTCGGAAAATTAAACAGGCAGGTTAACAAATCTTGAAATAACAGACCACGACATTTTATTGACACAAGATTAACACTACAGATGCGCTTTTCTTGTTTTTTTACTGATGCAAATTGGTCTATGGCGTGCTCAAAGTCGGGTTTCTCAGTTTCTTCGCTTTCTACGCCGGGCAGAGCAAGATCAAAGAGTTTATTTGACCCCCCTCCTTCAAGTGCCGCCCAGGCATCTATGCCTAAGGTAGGCAAACATTTTGCTTAAGGCTTAAAGGGCCACATGAAACTTAATACTACATTAGGCGGGCTATACATGCAAAAAGCCAATATGTTTATATACATACATCATCCCCATAGGGTAACTTTTAGCATCATTTATTTAATTTTAGTCTATAACAGAATAGCATTATCATATTAAATATTAATTTTTTTGCTCAGATATCAAATATTTCATAGTCATTTCTAAGATTTTAAAATAAAGTGCTATGTCTCCATAAAATAATTTCAAACTTTCCCTAAAGTAATTTCAAAATATCTCACTTTCTGGCAAAGTTTCTGCCGCTCGTATGCATATTTCTAAATGATCTCGCGGGCCGCATGGAATCCGGCGGCGGGCCTCATGTGGCCCGCGGGCCGTAGTTGCCCACATCTGATCTAGGCCTACCCTTCTTGCCATCCCCTAGATAAGCCACTGCGTTTGCACTGGCAAGCTTAAGGAACCTGAATTCCTCTAAAAATCTAAATTATCCAATATAACGTGCTTTTAAAATTCCATTCGCTATCAGGCTGCGTTTCAACCACCCTTCTCTACTGTTGATGGTCAACCCCAAGACCCCGTGGGTCGACCATTTTCAAGAATAAATTGCTGAATTTGACAGACGCTATAAACAGCAAATGTTATGTACGTTACTTAGTTTAAAATTATATTGTTATTATTATTTTTGTTATTATTATTATTGAATTGTTATAGTATAAAGCATTTATGATAAACAACAGATCAAGAAATGCCAATATCATAACGAATAGACCAGTCTCCCAAAAACTCTGAAACCGCGGCCCGCTTCAGCGGTTTTGTCACGTGCCGCGACCATAATCACAGCATGTAATATCAAAAATGCATTAGGCCATCTGGCGAACGTTAGTTGAAACGATTTTCCTGAGTTTTGAATAAATGGCAAAACAAAAGTTCTGATTAAATTCGAATGAAAATATGGCGAATTTGCAGCATTATTCATATTTTTTCCAAACAAGACAAAACGAGAGTAATAGATACTGAAATTTCTTTAAAATTATCTTTTCTAAAATTGTGCAAGCAAAATACCTTTTTTACGCGTCCTAAAATTCCTATGTGTATGGCAAAATCGCTTAACCGTTAAGTTTAAGGTCTTGGTGGGAGATTCTCGATTCTTAGTGGAGTTTCAGAGCAAAATAGTGGGAATTCGCTTTCCTTGCGCTATTGCGAATAAAAATTAATTTTTAAAAGTACCATAGGCCAGGGGTTTCTACACTCTTTGGGACTGCGACCACTTCCATGGCTTTGTAACATGCCGCGACCCTGCAAACTTATTGTCAACTAAAATTGGATAAAACACAAATTATTTTATTATTAAGCCGTGTAACTTGTATGGAGAATTGCAGGCATATAAATTTCTTAAGACCTAAGTCTACTTGCAACTTTCAAGGCTTGTGACATTGTGGTATTGGTTAGAAAATGACACTTTTAAAATCTAATTTCGCGCTACCCTCTGGACTGACCCACTTTTTGGTCGCGACCCACAGTTTGGGAAACAGTGGAATAGATAGTCAAAACGACAAGTCAAATATCAAATAAACTTAAATGACAAATTTATTTATTCATCTTCTATCCAATTATCTATTTATTCATCTAACTAGCTAGCAGTGTATTTGTCTGTTTGTCTATCTATCTTTATCTCTTTGTCTCTATCTCGTAGTGTCTAATAATGCAAAACCGTTCGTGGACCTTCATAACAGCTTTTAGCTGAAAATGATTTAATCAAAAAATTCGGAGAACTCCTCTACAAAACACATTTCACTATAATTAATCCGATTCGATATCAATGCAATGTGTCTGATTTTCTCACTTTCCATAGCGTAGGACAAAGCATTCAACGAAGACGGATGGATGCACGAATTACAGTATAGGATTTGTGAAAACACTCTCCAAATGCCACTAAAGCTCCAACAATTTAGGTGGCGGGTCTACCTACCTGTTGCTAGGTGATATGATTAGATTGGAGTTTCAACACGGCATTGCCAGGGGCGTAGCCAGGAATTTGATTTGGGAGGGTATAAATATTTTGGGTGGGTATAAATATGAACTATAACCCACATAAACCACATATAACCACAGGTAAATCACATAAAAACTTTAAGGTAGACTGATTTTGGCGGGTATATATACCGATATACCCCCCCGTCGCTACGCCCATGGGCATTGCATTTTTGTCACATGCCTCTCAATCCGAAGCGATCATTGACTGATGCTAAACGCGTTGTAAAAATGTCGCTATAAAAGTCTGTGATCGATCAATTGACAGATAGATAGATAGATTGATTGATTGAGTGAGTGAGGAGAGATTGGGTGATTGATTGATTGATTGTGTTTGGGGCTTTAATGTCGTTATATATTTACAAATTCCTTAACCACCGCTACTGGATGCATTCGCAAGCTGTAAATATTTTGCAGAATAAATTTCTGTATTCTATTTAATATAACCCAATTTTTGATTTGCTGGGCAGTTGGGAGTGGGGTTGAGTCCTCCCACTGGTCGAAATCGATCCCCATCGGGGAGGAAAAATAGGTAGAAAGTTTTTGGGGTGCGAGATTATTCGGACCCACATTTTTTGGGAGAATCAGGGTACTATTTTCTTGAAAATTAAATTTATCATAAATCTTGATCATCTTCATCATCGACATCATTATCATCATTGTCATCATCATCATCATCATCGCGATCTTAATATGTTTTTATTTTCGTCTGTCGCCCAGGGGCGGCGCTAGGTTTTGTTGGCTGGGTGGGTCTAATGTAATCTACACAACCAGGACCAGGCTCAGACTACCCCCCCCCATCACCCCCACCCCAAATCATAATTTCTCTGCAGATTTGTACGATTTGCTTGGGTGTCCCTGCCCGAGACTGGGTGGGTCCGGACCCGCGGACCTACCCCCCTAGCGCCGCCCCTGCTGTCGCCTGTTTATACCTGTTCTCGAAACAATCGTTTTTTAGAGGCGGGGGTGTTGACGCTAGCAATGACTGGAGCATTCGTCGGGGAAAGACCGAGAAGAAGGCGGGTATTGCAAATTGCAATCAATAAGTTTGATTGATTGCTGTTTGGCTGAGGGAAAGATGTCACAAAGGCGACCTAGTTAATCTGTGGCACGGCCTCCGTAACAGGCAGTCTTTGCAGGAGGCAAGAATCAGCAGCTGTCTCCTCGAAGGCTTTTATAGCGCTGAAGCCATAGTCGATATTTTATAACTAGTTACTAGTAAATTAGTAATTGTCGGGTGTGTGTTGTGTTTGTTTATAGACGCGTCCGTCTAAAAGACGATGGGCGTTTATGTGTGTTTATATGTGTGTTTAGCTCCTCCTTTCTCAACCAGGGCTTGCTAGGGTCTTAAAACGTATCATTTTATCGTAACGCGAATTAATAATTATTGTTGTATTGAAAATGAACATTTAGAAAGGAGCTGAATGTTCGGAATTTTATCGCGCTGGAAAGTTAAATTCAAATCTATTTTTATGGCGAATTCATTTAACCCTCATCCTACCAACATATTTAGCATACGTTGTTTAAGCTGGGGTGACCCATTCGATTTTGTCTCATTGTAAGTTAACCCCAACAAGTCATAGAATGACATGTAGACCCTTTACTGCATATATCCGCATCCATTTGATTTTGGGGGTATGATGTGATTTGGGGTATAAATCTTTAATAAACGTTGGAAATCTTTAAAAACATCAAAAACTTTTAAGGTAGCCTGATTTTGGGGTGTATATATGCCGGATTATATTCATCACTGCGGCTTAAAGGTGGCCCATGTTGTTGATACCACTTTTGTGGCATTATAATGCAAAAGATAGATGGCTTCATTGCATTGCCTTCAACTGCTTTATCATGATGCATACTCGATATGACAGTAGGCCTAACTGCTTTGCCAAGTTTTGGTACGTACGAAACCAGTGTTAACTGATCATGAAATCCAAAGACAGAATGCACTTGCGTACTGTTGGCCTTCATTTCTGGCGTCATATGAGCTTTGTTGACTAATCGTTCCTGTATATGTTAGGGTGTCTTAAAAATGACTTTACAGATCTTGAGTTACCAAAAATTTGTCTCACTTCTCTTTGCTCTCCATTTTGTCTGCCAAATATTTGACATGCCAGTGTTTAGGACATTTGGGCGTCACAGCACCACCAAAAACCATATTATGTGGGTGTGGACGGAAGGTATTGCCTAAAGCCACAACTGCGAAGGCGTGAAATGGAACTAACTGTCATCTACACAAAGGTCAGTACCAGGAACATAGTACTTTGGAAGTTGAGCCAATAACCTGCTCCATATATCCCGAAATGGTGCAAGTTTATCAGATGCCATTCGACTTTCACGAATTGCGTTGTCGTCAAATCTGATAAGTCTAATACTTTGAATATCTGTAAATCCATAGTTGCTATATAGGCTGGCCTACCTTTGTTCTGACCAAAGTGTTGAAACTGGTTCAAGATGGCTCTTGTGTGCACCAGACCTGTTCTTCGAATACGACGACGACCTATAGTGCTGGCGGATCTGTTTTCCAACTAAAGTTATTTTCACTTCGAGGCACAGAGAAAGTTGAACTGTTGCAGAATCTGTCATTGACTATACTACTTTTGCCACGATCATGGTCTCTGCCTTGTCCCATTGCTGGAGCTGTATATGAACATGCAGTCGTCTCTTCGTGTTCCGAAATGGCGTTCTCTTCATCACTAGCTTCTGACTGTTCACATATATAGTCTTCATAATCACTGCCCAATTCATCACTGCTAACATCGCTATCACTATACAGCTCGAGCATAATCTCCTGCAGTGTCTGGAAGCCAAGTATTCTGCTAATCTAATGCTGTTTGATACCATTACTGCAGTCCAGAAATTTGGGGTCATGACCCCAACAGAAATTTTACAATAACAAATTTGAAAAATACTTTTAGGAAATAAAACCAGGAAGTGATGACACTGATGTTGGTAACAAATTCCTGAAACCGCTTAAGAAAATTCAAAGTAGTGCAGGAATAGCGCAACATAGATCTGAGGTGGGGTCGGTGTTTGGTTAAAGAAGTGTGACCAGTATTGGGTTTGATAACTGGGGATCCCGGACATATCCGTCCATTTTACATTGAGTTACAGTTAAATACACGGTTAAGGGGTTAACCACTGGCGTAGCGTGCATCTTTGTCGCCTCTGGCTCACGGCTAATCCGCCCCCCCCAATGCATTCACAACAGAGGCGGGACGGATCTAGGGTGTCTTAAAAAATGTTTACATTTTAAATTTGTCGCCCCTTCTACAAAATTTCCCTTCTTCACCGAACACTGAAAATCCCCCCGAACAAGCAAGAAAAAGGTCGTCCCTCCTAAAATTGCCGCCCCCTCATGTGTGCCGCCCACGGTTAAAGCCATACTGGCCATTGGAACGCTATGCCTCTGGGTCTTCTTCGTAGTATTCTGCCCTTAGGCAGGTTTTGTATTCCAATTTCGCCATTCATTCCTGTTCATAGCTTTCTCCTTTAACCCCTTAACTGGGGACCCCAGATATATCCGTCCATTTTACATTGATTTACAGTTAAATACACGGTTAAGGGGTTAAGTCTTTATAGTCCTTTTCCATCATCCAGTCAAGTAGCGTCTCTCGTGGTCTTCCGTTGGTTAAGACTCCAGATTTCCTTGCAAATCCATCATTAAATGCAACCTTCTTATCGCGCTTCGATGGCAATCTTGATCGTATAAGCACTTGGTGTTTGGTTTAAATACGTGCTTGATATATGCGTACATGTTCTCACAATTTACGGCAAAGTTTCTAACTTTTTCCGCCCATTAACGGATTATATTATACTGTAGGTAATGGCGTTATAGTCGAGGGAATATAGGCTCGCACCCGATGAAAGATGCCGAGATTAAAACAGGAACGGTTCAAACTGCACCGGTTGCACAGATAATTAACGGTCGCACGGAATTAAAAATGCCGGTTCGGTAACCTTTCCTGGAAGACTCCCTCTCACCTTTTGTCTATGGCTGTTTTCAACTGTTATTAAGCGCATAAGAATAGGATCATGGGCGTCGCAGAAATTTATCCAGGAGGTGCAAAACAGGGTCTTGTGACGAAAGAAATGGAAAAAATTTCCAGGTGGGGGGGTGCAAAACAAGGTTTTGTGACGAAAGAAACAAGTAATATTTTACTTTTTTCATAACTCCGAAATTTTTTCCTGGGGGATGCAATTGCACCCTCTGCACCCCACCCCGGACGCCCATGAATAAGATTCCACTTACTTACTTTTGTTGATTGTGTATGACTGCCAGAACGTGAAGGAAAGTCCGTTTTAAAAAGACACTATACCGCGGTGAAAACAGATCTGTTAATTAAAGTTGTTGGGGGAAAACATGCAGGCCCACTTAACGAACGGGGATAGTCGTGAAATTAACGCGTGGGCCATTAGGCTATGCATCCGGGATCTAGTTCGAGTGCATGGAAAGGTCTTGTTCATGACACGACGACACGACAAGAACAAAAACAACGGCATGAATCTCTCAGCACGACACGAAAACTGCGCAGCCCTGCATGGCTAAACGGTAAACGGCTGTCGTTCGTTGAAATACATTAATAACTTCCATCAAAAAGGTTACGACTATCTCTCCGTCGTCAAAGGACCGCTTGAATTCTGAAGAATCTCCCTCTCCTCTCCCTCTCCCTATGTCGTTTTCTCCATCTCCCTCTTTCTCTCTCTCCCTCTATCTTTCTGTCTCCCTCTCTTTCTCTGTCTCTCTCTCTCTTTCTCTCCATGCCTCTTTCTAGCTATTTATTTCTCTCATTCCATCTCTCTTCCTATCTCTCTCTGTCTCTGTCTCTGTCTCTGTCTGTCTGTCTGTCTGTCTGTCTCTCTCTCCTCTCTCTCTCTCTCTCTCTCTCTCTCTCTCTCTCTCTCTATGTTTCTTTTATCTCTCTTTGCGCCCATTCTCTCTATCTCTCCCATTTCTCTCCTTTCTTCCTTCTTTCGTTCGTTATTTCTTTCTTTCATTCCCTCCTTCTCTTTCTTTCTCACTATCTCTCCCCTCCCTTCCTCCCTTCCTCCCTCCCTCCATCTTTATCTCCATCGCTCTATTTTCTCGTTCTTTTCGTCCATTCTCTTCAATTTCTCTCCCTTGTTTCTTCCGTTCTTTCTTTCTCTCTAGCTCCCTCTCTGTATCTGTGTCTCTTTTCCCCATTCTCTCTCTCTCTTATCTCAACCTCTCTCTTTCTCTCTCTCTCTCTCTCTCTCTCTCTCTCTCTCTCTCTCTCTCTCTCTCTCTCTCTCCTCTCAACCTCTCTCTCTCTCTCTCTCTCTCTGTCTCTCTCTCTGTCTCTCTGTCTCTGTCTCTGTATGTCTGTCTGTCTGTCTGTCTGTCTCTCTCTCTCTTTCTCTCTATCTCCTTTCAACCTCTCTTTCTCTCTCTCTCCCTTCTCTCCTCTCTCTGTCTCTGTCTCTGTCTCTGCCTCTGCGAGTCCTTCAGACCAAATCCCAACACGATCGGACGCCTGGCACAGCCGTAGATCTTGCGTGTCGGGAGTTGTGCGTCGAGACCAGACCGTCACTTCGCCAACGGAACGTGCTGAGATTTTTCCAGTTGCCGCGGCCGCTCCGACCGACCGACCGACCGACCGACCGACCGACCGACCGACCGAGACCCTCGTACATCTTCTTCCTCTTTCGACTCGAACGGGGAAAACACGAACCGAACAGTCTATCGAGTTCCCAGAGCTTCGGTCCCTTCGCGACTCCGTCCCCGACCCCGACCCCAAATCCCCCGATGCAAGCGCATTGGGCATAATGTTTGTTATACGAACAAGATTATCTCTGTGTCTTCTGAAAGCTCTTCCGATCACCTATAAGGTCTAAAACATTCACTGCCTCTTGTCCTCTCTCTCTCTGTCTCTCTCTCTATCTCTGTCTCTCTGTCTGTCTCTGTCTATGTCTCTCTCCGTCACTGTCTGTCTGTCTGTCTGTGTCTGTCTGTCTGTCTCTCTCTCTCTCTCTCTCTCTCTCTATATATATATATATATATATATATATATATATATATATGTGTGTGTGTGTGTGTGTGTGTGTGTGTGTCTGTGTGTCTGTCTGTCTGTCTGTCTGTCTGTCTCTCTCTCTCTCTCTCTCTCTCTCTCTCTCTGTGTTCACATGTCTCCTTCTCTCTTTCTGTCTGTCCATTCTCCCTTTCTGTCTACACACACACGCACACACACACGCACACACACACACACACATATATATATATATCTATCACATCTTTCTGCTTCTTTCCATCTTTCTTTCTTTCCATATCTCTTTTTGTCTGTATATTAGCGCTCCCCCTCTCTCTCTCACCCATCTCCTCTTTCTCTGTTTCAGCATCTCTCTTCCTCTCCTGCCTTTCTCACTGTCTCTCTTTGTCTTCCTGTCTTTGTCTCTCTGTCACTTTCTCTCCATGTCTATTTCTCTCTGTGTATCTGTTTCTGTCTCAGTGTCTGTCTCTCTCTCTCTCGCCCTCTCTCCTGGGTACGATTTACTGCGCCTTGCCAAAAGCTCGACAAACACCAAATATTTGTTCAACAGTGAAAAAAGCTTCTGACCAGATAAACCTGTCCCCGTTTGTCTGTGTGTGTCTGTCTGTCTGTCTGCATTTCTGTCAGTCTGCTCGGATCTTCATTCCTTATATATATATATATATATATATATATATATATATATATATATATATATATATGCGCGAACGAACGGCATATATATATGGAAGATTCTCAGATATATATATATATATATATATATATATATATATATATATATACGGAACCGCGTGGTCATTTGCCGCCATAAAATCTTCCGTTTTGTGAGCGCGTTCGTCGATAAGAGAGAAGCCGCCATTTCTATTTCGACTTCCTAATGCATCCGGGCATTCTCTGCTCCAGTTTAACCTGTTAGGATGACAGAGAGATAGAGACAGACCGACAGACAGGCAGACAGACAGAGAATAATAATAATTATGCACTTCTATAGCACCATTTCTAATATCCAAGGGTATCAATTGATGATACTTCAAATCCACCTGCAAAAGACCAGGTCATTCCAGAGATCAGTCAGAGGGAAACAGCAAGACAGACTATGGAGGAAATGCTATTAATTGAAAGAGATGTGTTTTTAAGCCTAGATCTGAAAATGCTCAGTTTATTGGAAGATCTGACAACCAGAGAGAGAGAGAGAGAGAGAGAGAGAGAGAGAGAGAGAGAGAGAGAGAGAGAGAGAGAGAGAGAGAGAGAGAGAGAGAGAGAGAGAGAGAGAAAGAGAGAGAGAGAGAGAGACAGAGAGAGAGAGAGACAGACAGAGAGAGAATATCCGTCTCAAAACATAGCGTGCTATCGAGTGTCAAGAAGTCAACGTCTTTATTTAATCTGTTTGGTTACGCATTGTCGATACCTTGGGACTTAATGGATAGTCTTGTGGTCTAGTCCAGAGTTTCCCAGACATTTTGGAACAGCGGCCCACTTCAGCGGTTTTCTAACGTCCCGCGGCCCTAACCATACCATGTAATAGTATTTATAATGCATTAGGCCATCTGGCGAACGTGAGTTGAAAAGAATCTTCCAAGTTTTGACTAGACGCCGAACCAAAACTCCGATTCGATTCGAATGAAAATATGACAAATATATTACGTAGATTTATTCATTATTAGGGCTATATTAGTAAATGTTTTTCGAGCAGATGTTGAAATTTCTTGAAAATTATCTATTTAAAATTCTGCCAGGAACATACCTTTTTTACGCGTCTTTGAAATCTTATGAGTATTTCAAATTCGCTTAACCGTGAGGTCATCTTCCATTACTGTGGCTCTCTATTGTTATTGGAGTTTCAGAGCAAAATGGTCGGAATACGCTTTCCTTGCGTTGTTGAGAAATAAGATTAATTTTAAAAATACTACAAGACCAGACTTTCCTAAACTTTTTGCATGACCCTGCAAACTTATTCTCAACTATAATTGGATAAAACAATAATCGTTATAATAGAAGCCGTGTGTTGAGGATTGCAGGCATATACATTTCTAAGTCTACTTGCAACTTTCAAGGCGTGTGACATTGTGGTATTGGTTAGAAAATTACTCGTTTGAATCTAATTTTTTCCCACTACCCCGCGACCCACTGAGATTCGGACATTAGCCAGGGCTTCCACTTGTCTGTCTGTCTGTCTGTCTGTCTGTCTGTCTGTCTGTCTGTCTGTCTGTCTCTCTCTCTCTCTCTCTCTCTCTCTCTGTCTGTCTGTCTTCAAACCCATGAATCTAGTTGACAGTTCTAGAGAGCATGACTTCAAAAAGGCATTTGTGACCAGCGCCGATTAAAGATGTGCTCAGAAGACTTTAATGTATATATGCTTCTGGTGTCAGAGCAGTTAAGTGGCGTGGTAAGTAAGTAAGTAAGTAAGTAAGTGAGACGAAATTTCTATAGCGCTGTCCGAAAGCTTGGCGCAGTGCACTAGCATATTCACGACAGTGCTGTTTGACGAGACTTTTTGAAAAGATCTCGTGACAAGACCAAGACTTTACCCCTCTGGTCTCAAGACAAGACCAAGACTTTACCCCTCTGGTCTCAAGACAAGACCAAGACTTTACCCCTCTGGTCTCAAGACAAGACAGTGCTGGTCTCAAGACAAGACCAAGACTTTTTGGTCTCAAGACAAGACCAAGAGATCTCTGGTCTCAAGACAAGACCAAGACTTTGCCCCTCTGGTCTCAAGACAAGACCAAGACTTTACCCTCTGGTCTCAAGACAAGACCCTTTACCCCTCTGGTCTCAAGACAAGACCAAGACAAGACAAGACCAAGACTTGCCCATCTGGTCTCAAGACAAGACCAAGACTTTGCCCATCTGATTCTATAATTCCAATAGGGGTGCTTGGCTAATGTGCACAGGCCCACTGTAACTTAATCTGAGTGTAATCCGTAGTCCTTGGTGGCCAAGGTTGAGGATCCAGGTAGGCTGTCGCAGCAAAGTATTTTATGGAGGTTGATAACAAGATTTACGGTGACTACTGCAATTTATGAGGAACTTTCAAGTTCTAGAAAACCGAGACGGAATTTCGATCAAGACTGAAAGCGTGTGTTATCTATTCCCTATCCGCCATAATAACCGGATCGAAAATCAGATATGATTTATTGGATTTGACAATGGGTCGATCATTGACTGATGCCAAATGCATTACAAAATGGCGCTATAGAAGTTCAATAATAATAAAAATAATAATAACTGTTGCTGTCTATCTATTCGTAATAATAATAACTGTTGCTGTCTATTCGTAATAATAATAATAATAATAATAATAATAATAATAATAATAATAATAACTGTTACTGCCTATTCGTACTACTACTACTAACTACTACTAATACTACTAATACTACTACTACTAATACTAATACTAACTGTTAATAATAATAATAGTAGTACTAGTAGTAGTAGTAGTAGTAGTAGTACTACTAATAATAATAATAATAATAATACTGATAATACTAATAATAATATTATTAATATTAATAATATTATTAATTCTGTCACGTCGCCTTAGACACGCGGACCAGTGTAACGGCGCTATAGAAGTTCTTTGATTTTCAAACGTAGACACGACCAATCTACATATCATATCAACGGCGAATAACACCGCGTGCAAATAATTACGTTCTTAATTTTAAACGATCACGGTAAACGGCATCGAGTGCAGTACGCGAAAACCGAATCAAAACATAGCTGTCCAGGCTGTCCTTGTTAACGACAAATTTGACGAAAGGTGATTGCCCGCCCCCCCCGCCCCACCCCACCCACAACCCCAGCCAGACATCCATCATTCAAATTCCCTACCCCTCCCCTAAAACTCCGATGACCTTCGATGACTTCAGATGAATGATTCTCATCAGCACTGATTTGTCGAAACCATCGATTATGTTGCCATGGCGACGGCTCGCATGGTTGATTGCCAGGTGGCGCTGCGTTCGTAATCAAAGGCTTTGACAGTCTGAGGTTAGAGCGTGCAGCGGATTTCGTCGAACGAGAGCAAAACTGCTTTAGATTTTGCGTTATAAAAATAATGTGGAGTGGGGACTTGTACTTTGGCAATCGACGGAAACTGGAATAAAGGGATGTACTGTACGAGTATGTATAGTAGGGTTACAGCATTCAACGATCAAATATTTGTACTTGTCCTAAATTCGCCAGTGGACTTTAAAACTGGCGCTGTTGAAGTAACTCTTGCCTACCACTTGGCAAGACATCAATAATTCTTCAGATCAGCTGGTTGCGTTAACACTCCTTTCAACGATATTTCCAGGCGCAGACGTAGTCAAGAAACTCGCTTCAGCGCGAACTAAAAGTCTAAAACCGAAGCAGCAATTATAGGCCTATCTATGCACGGTGCGTGCCTTAGGCTAAAAACGAGAACAAATCATAGCCTTTAGGGCTCTGATATATTATAGCCAGCCTGAACTCACTATACTCCTTCAGATACAATGATGCAAGATTTCCCCTTTCCAACTTCACTTCGACTCAGTGTTTAATCTATAGACTCTGGACTCCGGGAGGGGAGTGACAAGGCCGGGGGGAAAGTCAGTATGCCAAATTTCCGGGGAATTTGAAATTTCTGGGGGGAAGGGCAATTCCCGGAAACGGCCTAGATTAACCCTGCTTCGACTGTCGCAGATTTTTAAAACCATAAAGTGGAGTGCTTCATAGGCGCAGCCAAGGTTGGGGCTTGGGGGTTAACTCCCCCCATTGGCTGTTCGACCAACAATTTGTATTGCGTACATGTTGCACGGGTTCATATATATAATTCGCGTATTGAAGCAAAAAATATTAATTATTATTCTTAACCTTTTTGTGATTACGTATCTCTAAGACAAGTATAAGAGAGCGAAGTACTCCGACCAGCCTTACGTGAGGACAAATACTCAGTAATAATATATTGAAAAATTATAAACTGCAACGTACTTCTGTCACAGATTGTGCACAATTTATTGCAAACATTTCTAAAGTATCTGAACAGTGTACAACTGTACATTGTAGTAAAACTCTTTAATAAGAACAGACTTTATTTCCGGATCATTCTGCGTACCCCCACAACGTCTCTCAAGTACCCTCCAGGGCGTACAAGAGTATCCCCGGTTACGAACCAATGTTATAGGCGCTCAGTCGGTGGAAGGACACGGTGGCATCGGTCATCATCATTTCGTCGCCACGGGCGCAATACACGTTGTTGCATGGAGACTCTCAAATGATTAGTAGTCTATGGTTAGTGTGTATTGCAATTTGAGTTCGATTCCTCCATTCGTCTCTATCTTGTGCTGCTTTGTAAGCTTCATATATGTCCGTGTTGCCTGCAGTGGCGGCTCCAGGATTTCTTTGATGGGGGATGAAATGAATTAATGAGAAGTGTGTGGGGGGATGAAAATAGAAGGCAAAAATGAATAAACTTCGCCGAAAAAGGCTCACAGAAGGGAATTTTATCCCTAATTTTACTACACTTTTACCGAAAAAAATAGGTTGTACATCTGACCGTAACTCTATTTCTAACTCTATATCCAGTGGCGGTTCCAAGAACTCTTGGTGGGGATGCTATGAATTTCTAGGAAGATCCCGCCAATAATAATGTCAAAGGAATTATATGTAAACGCGGTTAAGAAGAAATCTGTCGATTTGATTTATAGAATATAATGTTCGAATTGACAATGTATAAAAGACATTTTTTAGTCTGGTTGTACAAAGCCATACTGCAAAATCGAGTTTTCTATTGCTGGAAGCGAATTTGTTGATGACATTGTCTGTGGATATGTCCACATCTTTGTGGATATATACATCAAGGCTACTCGTTTAGACGATCGTCTTCCACTGAAGACGCATTTTTGGTGGGCCGGTGGGTTGGATGCATCCACAGTCATCCCCAACGTGGAACCGCTCCTGTCTAGATCTAACCCTAACTCTAACCCTAACTCTTTCATAGACTTGTTTTCCCACTGCGCAGTTTGGACACAGTTTCTTTAATTACACGATTCGTGTTCTTCTGTTATTAGACGCGCCGATGCAAACCGGGCCAAGACGATTTTTTTGCTTGGATCGAACGGCGCCTAGGGACGGATCCATAAATCGATACCCGACCTCCCCCTGTCGCCCAGGGCGACAAAGAGTCGTCGCCTATACGGCCTCGTCTGCATCTGCCGCCCGTCGACGAGGCGCTGTCCTATCTGCCTCCGTCCGGCCTTCACTGTTGACCTCAATTGTCCGCTTAATGCGGAAGGCGTGCGTGTAGACGCGTGCAGTGGAGAAGAGCGTCTAGTGCCGCCGGTTCAGAACGTAGACAATGTAGACAGACTCTGTAGAGGGTATATAGATGAATCTCTTTTCGTCACGCGTCATCGTGGCAGAGAGTGACGTCAGCAGAATTTAAAAATTGAGGTCCGAAGCAAAAGTGCACGAATTTAGAAGATAAGGACAGTCTCCCCCTGGACATAATCCCCTCGGACATTATCCCTCCGGTACACCCTTTGAAATGACACAGCCGGACATAATCCCCCCTTTGTTTACTCTATGGACTTTGACTATAATCATTACCCACACCATAAACCAGACACTAAACACTAACCCTAAACGATACTGACGGCAGCCATGGCATCAGATAACCGATAAAAACCTTTTAAAATTAAGATCTATGATATTGATTTACATTGTTCATCACTTCTTTGCTGGGGGAATATGTCCGGGGGGATAATGTCCGGGGTGATAATGTCCAGGGGAGAGAATGTCCTTATACCTTTAGAATAATTGCGTCTTAGTTGCCTAACTGACGGGGATTTTATATCCCTTTTGGCAACTCTTTCTCGTCTTACTAATTACCAATTACTAATTACAATTACAAAATTACAATTATAATTATAATTACAATTATAATTATAATTGCAATTATAATTACAATTGGTAATTACTAACGGACTTTCCACTTGAATATATCTTTTTGAAACAACTAGTAAACATTTTGTGTTCAATTTTAAATAGTCAGTCCTCCACTATGTATGATGTCAACTCATATTTTATGTTTTATTTGTTATTTATTAGTAACAAGTTAGTTATTAACTCTTTGTAATTATTCCCTCTGTTTATTATGATGTATATAAGCTTATTATGCTAGTAATTGTATCTTGTTAAATGTCAAATATATGATGGTGAGAGAAAAAAGAAAAAAAGAAAGGAGTTTTGTTACAGGGTTCGAGGCGCAATAACGTTAAAAAAATTGCGCTTCAAAAGTGTTTAATCAAACCAATCGTATTGTCATTCCTCTACACGCCTCACTGCCTAATATCACGTGATTAATTATACAGTAATTAATTATATCGCCAATACTGGCCTGTTTGAAATTCCTGTTGACGTACTGTAAATGGTTTATGACACACACGAATTACTGTAAATGGTCCATCAAAATGAAATGCTTTTTCTGGGACAAGAGGGAGAGATCATAACTTAATTATTACCCGAAGGCAATTAGGAGGGGACAGAATACAACGTTGGGGGATGTCGACCGAAGTGAAACAGAGTTAGAAATTACCAATTAATTATTAATGTCTTACCGTGAACAGCTTTATGCTTACTGGCCTGTTAATATTAATATTAATATTATTGATGGTGAGGTTTATGCCGATAAACACTCGATGTTACATGTATTTCGTTCAAAACTTTACCGCATTTAAAGAAACCGCTGATCCAGCAGTCCCAGGAAAAGAAACTGGGGTCGATTTTTTGCCAATGCAAAAAGAGGGTCGACCCCCTTTTTCAAAATTCCTGGTGCCACTGCCGATTATTGATCAACTGAAATCATCTTATCACTTGATTGATTGATTATTTATTTATTAATTGATTGCCTGACTGACTGATCAATCGATTGATTGATTGATTGATTGGTTGATTAAATATAGCCTAGATATATTTTTGAGGTTAAAACCCTTTCATTAACTTGAATAATAATAATAATAATAATTATTATTATTATTATTATTAGAGTGACAATTTATATAGCGCTATCGTAAAGCTCAGGCAGTGGACGAGAGCATTCTACAGAAAGTTTCATAAGAAGTACTGAATATAGGTTTAATCTATATTAAAATTATTTCAATCGATTTTGAGTCAATTCAACCGCAGCAAAATTATATGCCATTACTCATATTTACGATGCGCCGTAGAATTCATTATTGCCCTATTGCTTAGACTTAGAGTGCCGCGACACCTTCAATTCAATTCCCCATGATGTGGAGACCCCCAACCGTATAATCAATTTCGTTCATAATGTAAACTGTTAAAAATAATAATAATTCTACAACAATTACAATGTTTGAAATCATTCTAATTCAATTGTCTGCAATGTCTATCCTCGAATGGCAGTTATAGTAATAAAAAAACTAGTCACTACCAATGGGAAAATTTTGCACAATTACAAGTTTTGCACATTAAAAAAAGAGACAATCCCATATTTTCGAAGGTTTCAGGCGACCCCTGGCAAATCGTCATTCGACCCCCGTCGTGGTCGCGACCCACAGGTTGAGAACCGCTGGCCTAGAGGGTCCCTTTAGACTCGCGGACCCCTCGTGCGGACCATGTTGCCGTTGCGCCACTGTCTGTGTGTCTGCCTGTCTGTCTGTTAGTCTGCCTTGATGTCTGTTCGCCTGTCTTCCACGCCTATCATGCTTTTTGTAGTGTTTGTTGCCGTCATCTCTTTCGCTGAATAGTTTTCACACGCGTCTGCATCGATGTCTGCCGACATGTGCGTCCAATTAGGCGGCTACATGTGTGCGCACACGTAGACGTGTGTGTGTGTGTGTGTGTTTGTGTATGTGCGTGTGCGTATGTTTGTAAGTGCGTGCGAGCGATTTCGCGATTATGAACGTCGGTTCATTGTTGTTCCTTTCATTCGTTGAATCAATACGAAGATTCAGTTATTGCTTGGTTCCGACACACACACGCACACGCACACACCGACGCACACACGGACACACATACGCACACACAGACATACACATAAACACACACACACAGTATTGAAGCGATGGTTGGATCAAACGCAGTCAGGGACTCGACGCGAAAAGGTGAAAAACAGATGCTTATAGAACAATCAAACCGATTTAGTTATTAGCTCCACTCAACTTCTCTTCAATATTGTTCGCCAAATTTCCTCTCTGACCTTGTGTATTTTATCATGCAAAATGTATTATTATTATTATTATTATTATTATTATTATTATTATTATTATTACTATTATTATTATTATTATTATTATTATTACTATTACTATTACAATTACTATTATTATTATTATTATTATTACTATTATTATTATTATTATTATTATTGTTACTATTATTGTTATTGAACTCTCAATTTCTTGTGCGCCATATTACCGAATGTCATAAGAAGAGGCACATTACTGAGTCTAGGCATTAAAAAATGGTAGTAATCGTATACAGATAAAATTAATAAAATACAATTTAAGGCAAAAACAAACTGGTTTGTCTTTCAGAGCCGTAACTAGGTGGGGATGGGGATAAGCTGCCCCGGGCGCCGTATTTTCTGGTTTATTTCTTCGTGGACTGTTTAAGGAATCTGTTAAAGGAATCTTTATATTTAAATTCATTTTAAAATCTTATCTCATCTTCGTATTTTCTTATCATGTATAAATATATTATATATATATATATATATATATATATATATATATATATATATATATCGTTTTTTATATATATATAGAATCCCCCAACAGTACGTATGAGAAGCTGGTGCAGGAGGACTCAGAGAGACCCTCAGTGTAACTTTTGGTGGGCGTGACACCAGGGCTTTGCCGCACCGGGTGATGTCAGCTCCAGTGACACCTCTGTGGCAACCTAAGAGTCCCATCACCAAATCATTTAGCACACGAAAACAGAGCCCCGTATAGGAAGGGTATTTGGCGCCCGGGGCAATGTATAAATTGTTTGCCCCGATATAGTTTGAAGACTGGAAAACTGGTGACGACCTTTTTTCTTGATGAATATAAAGAGTAAATAAATAAATAAATAAAGTAAGTAAGTAAGTAGAATCTCGTAAACTTATATAGCACTTTGGAAAGTAGTACAGTAGTAGCTGCTTATTCTTATGCACTTAATCTTTCTTGAAATAGCCATATAGGAAAGGTGGATTGTCGGCCGGGAAAAGTGAAGTACAAAGTAAAAGTGCAGTACAGAGTAAAAGTGCAGTACAGAAGAAAAAATGCAGTACAAAGTAAACGTGCAGTACAAAGTAAAAGTGCAGTACAGAGTATAAGTGCAGTACAAAGTAAAAGTGCAGTACAAAGTACAATAGTTAGCAGTGATGACCTTTATGCTTGTCTGCATACTGGCTCTTCCTTCGGCGGGCGTTTTTGACTTCTTAACTGCAAAACTCCCGTCGTGAATACAATTAAGGCATGGATTCTGGCGCCCCCCCCCCAAGACGGCGCCCGGGGCAGCTTGCTCCTCTCCCCACCTATAGTTACGGCGCTGCACGAAGACTGTCTTTGCAAGCGAGAATTATGATAGAAGGGATAGGATACGAACAGGTTGAGACGGGTAAGGGGGACTAAGGCCTGTGTCCAAATAAGAATCTGGAGCCAATGATGCCAGTAAATATACCACGCTGTCACAGTTCATATATAGACGGTGGCGCATCTAGGATATGACAGGAAAGGGTATGTGCCCTGGGCGCCACTTGATGAGGGTGTCAAATGCAGTGGCAGTTCCAGGATTTCTTGGTGGGTGAGGGATAAAATGAATTCATAGGAAGTTGGTGGGGGGATGAAAATAGAAGGAAAAATCAATAAACTTTGCCGAGAAGGCTGACAAAAAGGAATTTACCCCCCCCCTAATTTTACTACACTTTTACCGAAAAATAGGTTGACAAGCAAAAACAGGTCATCAGCAGTTTTTCCCCGTGGTTTTACTAGGCCTTTACCAAAAATAAGTTTACCAAGTAAAAAAAGTCCAGTGGGGATGGATCCCCACTCATTCCCCACCTGGAACCGCCACTGTCCAAATACATTCTTTGATCGAGTTCCACTCGGCGTACAGTAGAAAGCGAATAAACTGAGAAAACTGACTTTGAGCACGTATATAGACTGCACTGTAGTTCGCATCAGTAAAAGCAAGAAAAGTGAATCTGTGCTTTTAATCTTGTGTCAATAAAGTGTTGTGATTTGTTTAAGTAAAGACTTGTTAACCTGTTAATTTGATTGACCCCATGCTATGGGCGCAAATACCCTAGGTACGCCCATGTATATACGTGTCAGTGGCGGCTCCAGGATTTGGCAAGTGGGGGGCTGTTGGGATGGCAACTTCTAAGCATGGGGCCAACCATTTGTTGATAGGTATGTAGTAGTAATTATAGGGTCCCAACAGGGTGCCACTGGAATTGGGGAGGGTGTTCTGGGGCTATTTAGGGTATATACCATTGTTAGATTAGGAAATGTTGGGGTGTCGACCTCAAATTAGGGGCGTTGGGGGTGTTAGGGGTGTAAAAATACCCTGCCAACCATACATAAATAAGCAAACAATTTCGTATAAATTAAAAGTGATTTCGCTTATAAAAGTCTTTGAAATGGAGGGGTTAGGGTCAGAAGTCAGAGGTCATTGATACTTAAGTCACGTATTCCATACGCTTCGTTGAATGTCAACGGTGAGCAGTAAACTAAATGATGTGAAGAATAAGAATGATCAATGCCATCACATGGATCGATGTGTCTATGGTAAATGCCATAATGACTTCGATCAATGTGACTCCGGTGATCTAATCCAGTGCTTCCCAAACTGTGGTCGCGACCCAAAAGTGGGTCGCAGGGCTCAGTCTAATGGGTCGCGAGATAGCGTGAAATTGGATTCAAGTGTCATTTTATAACCAATACCACAATGTCACAAGCCTTGAAAGTTGCAAGTAGGCTTAGGTTTTAAGAAATTCATATGCCTGCAATCCTGCCATACACAGCTTATATTAAAACGATTAGTGTTTTATTCAATTTTAGTCGACAATAAGTTTGCAGGGTCACGGCATGTCACAAAGCCGCTGAAGTGGTCGCAGTCCCAAACAGATTTGGAAACTCTGGCCTATAGTACTAGAACTTGGAAGAAATTAGTTTTATTTGTCAATAACGCAAGGAAAGCGTATTCCGACCATTTTGCTCTGAAACTCCACTAACAATAATACTGTTGAGATCATAGCCTATCGGTTAAGCGATTTTGTCACATTCATAAGATTTTTAAGACGCGTAACAAAGGTGTACTTGGCAAATTTTGAAAAAAAACAAGTTTTAAGAAATTTCTGTATCGAATTCTCCCTTTTGTCTTATTTTGACAAAAAATATAAATAATACTGCCTAATATATTTGCCATATTTTCATGCGAATTGAATCGGAGCTTTTGTTATGCCATTTATTCAAAACTTAGAAGATTCTTTTCAATGACGTTCGCCAGATGGCCTAGTGCATTAAAAAATGTTACATGCTATGAATAGGATCGCCGTATGTTACAAAACCGTTGAAGTGGACCGCGGTTCCATTATGTTTGGGAAACCCTGATCTACTGTACAGTAATCAATGCCAATTGTACTGATTGGGCTTAGGCCACTTGTTTCATAAAGCCAGTATATCAGTTGAACTTATGAAAGAACAGTGGCGTAGCGTGACTTTTGGGGGCCGGGGGGGGGCATCTTTGCCATGGGGGCCCCAAGTTTCGAGCTGACGAGCAAAAAAAACGTTATCGCCTCCTTTTTCATCCTGATGAACAAAAAAGAAGGTTGTCAGCACATCATTTCTAGGGTTAAGTTAGGGTTAACCCTAACCTAACCCTAGCTTAGACCCCTCTTCGGGCCCCCCCTCCGCCCGGGGCCCGGGGGGCTGTCAACAAAGTGCCCCCCGCACCCCTTCACGTTACGCCACTGTCAAAGAATAACATCAGTGCATTATATAATCTTGTTTGATCACTCTTCTAAATTTTGCATATCTATAGCTACTATTAATATATAATATTTTTGTGGTCTATAGAACTTGTCACACAAGAAACCAGCTCTCTTAAACCCCTTCTTATCTCACGTTCGATTTTTTAGACATTTGACAGAGAATAGATTTATGAAAGACTTTGTATAGTGTCGTTTCAGATGGCTCACCATTTTTCGGGGCATTTCGAATGCTCTAGAATAAAATTGGGGCAGAATATATTGACAATTCTAGTACT
>CM030854.1:11848233-11863233 GCA_018105865.1 Metaphire vulgaris
CCTTGTCTATCCTATTTCCCTCTCCTCTCCCTACATTATAACTGTCTCTATCCCTCCCTCTTTCCCTCCCTCCTCGCACGGTCCTCCCTCCCTCCCTGCCTCCCTCTCCCCAGTCTACAGATTCACCTGATGGCTGAATCGCTTTTCCACCTGTTTTCCAGCCCGACCACCCATCGCGCCACGCTTTCCACTTGACGTTCTCATGGCCGGCAGCACACTGCGGCCGTGTTATTATTCGTCGGCCCCGGCGCCTGCGTGGCGTCGTGCACTCCTGGCCTCCCCCTTGCACTCCTACGCACCAATTGCCGGTCTTCGGTGAAAAATAAACAGCGTGCGCCGGGCGAACGGGCGCACAATAAAGGCGCCTTATCAACAGCTCGCGAAAGATGCGTGCACGGCCTGTTGCCATGGATACAGTATTCGACCTGGGTACAGGTAAAAACGTTGCTGGAAAGTCTGTGTGTATGTATGTGATATATATATATATATATATATATATATATATATATATATAGAGAGAGAGAGAGAGAGAGAGAGAGAGAGAGAGAGAGAGGGAGAGAGATACAGACCGACAGACAGGGAAAGAGAAAGGGAGAGACTAGGAACTTGGCAATAGAGACATAGACAGACAGAAAGAGAAAGAGAGAGATAGACTTCGAGCTCGGCGATAGAGACACAGAGAGACAGACAGACAGACAGACAGACACAACAAGACACACATGCAGAAAGAGTAAACAAAGAGAATGGCGGAGATAGAGAGAGAATGGATAACCGGTCAGAAGTGTTGCTGGTTTCACTTGAGGCAGCGTCTATACTAGTGCTGCTTCTTATATAGACTTTTTCCTATAATATTTTTCTCTAAAAGACCACATGAAATCGTATACTGCATTAGCCAAACGTTATATATATATATATATATATATATATATATATATATATATATATATATATATATATATATATATGCATCAGACTCGTCGGTGACGCTAAGGTCCTCACTGGCTATGCGTACAAGATAGAGTGTTGAAGCACAGGCATTGATCTGAGACATTTAAAACATTGACATTTTAAATTCAACAAATTTTCCAAAAATCCCACGGCACACCCTGATAATCTCGCGCGGCACACCAGTGTACCGCGGCACACAGTTTGTAAAACACTGCTAATAATAGTCCACCACTGTTTGACCTTTGCGAATCATGTTGTTGGCCTTTGGCGGGGTCCATTGCTCGCTCTTTTTACTGTCTCCCGTGAACGAATTTCTCGATTTCATGTCATTCCGGTTTCCATTCCGGATTCCGGTAGGAATAGTTCCTCTCCCACGGCACTTGAGAGACATGCATCCGTAGCATCCCGATCCGGTCTCTTCTTATCGTTGTCCCTCCCTCCCTCCATCCATCCAGGCATTTACCTTTCCGCCGGTCCATCGAGACAGGTATTCGAACGCCCTTTTCTGCAGCTTCGTACGGTGTCTGCTATGTCGTCTGCGATTTCGTCGGCAGAGGGAGCTGTTACCACTGTGAACGACCATTCATCGTCAACATATAACCCTCCACTCAACACCCCCTCCCCCCATCCTCCGTCGCGATGTCCGAAAGAGTGCAAACGCTGGCTAATTGGGCGGTCTGACCCCCATGCCCAGTGTTTATTCTAGGCCTTCTTAGGGGGGGGGAATTCCCCCCCCCCAAAGTTTGAAAATTTCCCCCAAATTTTTTAGATGTTGGCTGGGGGAATGGAAATTCCCCCCCAAACGTGTGGAAACTCAAACATTGTCCCCCAAACATTTTAAAATCCCCCCAATGTCAAGGGGGCTAGAATAAACACTGCCCATGCCCATCCCTGCGCTCCCCCCCCGGCGTGCCTCCTCTTCTCTCTCCACTCGTGGTTCGAGGAGGAGGAAGAGGACGAGGAGGAAGAGGACGAGGAGGAGGAGGTAGAATGACTTGACAACCCGCGTTCGGAGCAAATACGCTTCCAGCGACGCGTGGACGAACGCACCGGAGTCTGGAGAGCATCTCCAATTAGCAGAGCAGAGGCCCTTGTTATAGGCTTCGCTTCTTACATCCAAAGTCTACTGCTCTGCAGTGTTACGCAAATACTCGGCAACGCTGGCCATCGTAGAAAAGAAATGCCATTTCCTTGTGGTTAGACATCTCTCTCTCTCTCTCTCTCTCTCTCTCTCTCTCTCTTTCTTTCTCTCTCTCTCTCTGTGTCTCTCTGTCTCTGTCTCTTTCTGTCTGTCTCTGTCTGTCTGTCTCTGTCTCTCTCTCGGTTTCTGTCTCTGTCTTTCTGTCTGTCTGTCTGTCTCTGTCTGTCTCTCTCTCTGTCTGTATGTATGTATGTCTGTCTATCTCTGTCTCTCTCTCTCTCTCTCTCTCTCTCTCTCTCTCTCTCTCTCTCTATATATATATATATATATATATAATATAAAATTATATATATATATATTAATTTTCAAAAAATGCACTTTCAAGTTTTCAAATTGCATCGGATAATTATTTTAAAAATGTTAGAGCAAGGGCTGTGGACAAGTGGAACAGTTTGGACCGGGGGTGTCAAAGACTTTCTGGGCTGAGAGCCAAATTACACGTGTCCCACGTCCTCTCGGGCCAAATGCAAAAATGCTTGACAATATATTATTCTAAACTCTAAACTTCTAAGCAGTGTTTATACAGGCCTGTTAAGAGGTGAGATTTCCCCCCAAAACCTCAAATTCCCCCAAAATCCCAGCACTTACACAAATTTTACATTGAACTGTGTCTTTTCCCCTCCCAAAAACCTCAATCCCCCACTCCCAAAGGCCTGGAGTCTGGATAGAACACTGCTTCTAAACATGTAAAATAAAATTACGCAAACCTGAAATTCAATCGTTACATTGATTACAACCTATTGTGGTAGCTGTGATAAACCAGGTTCTATAGTCTAGTGACTCTAGTCTAATACAGACAATTATATTTCAAAATCTTATAACCAGTGGCGGTTCCACGTGGGGGATGAGTGGGGATGCATCCCCCACCGAACTTTTTTGGCTTGTGAAACCTATTTTTGGGTAAAAGTCTAGTAAAACTACAGGGGAAGACTGCGGATGACCTTTTTTGCTTTTCAACCAATTTTTGTCAGTCAAAGTGTAGTAGTAAAATTAGGGTAAAATTCCCTTTTGTCGGCATTTTCCTGCAAAGTGTATTGATTTGTTTCCTTCTATTTTCGTCCCCCACCAACTTCCTATGAATTAATTTCATCCCCCCATCAAGAAATCCTGGAACCGCCACTGTTTATAACGGTGACGATCAAATTGAAAGAGCAGAATAAAATCGAACGAACAGACTTGAATAGGTGTAGCAGGACAACATCAGGGCCGTAGCCAGGAATTTGACTTGGGAGGGTATAAATATTTTGGGTGGGTATAAATCTTAATTATAAATCACATAAACCATAAAAACGACATATAACCACATATAAATCACATAAAAACTTTAAGTTAGACTGATTTTTTGGGGGGAAGGCATATATATATACCGATATACCCCCCGTCGCTACGCCTCTGGACAACATATAGGATATAATACTAGATCACCCACCACGTTGAAACATTGGCCGACCGTTTCTGTGCAACGTACGTTGAAATTCCGAAATGAAAGCAGCACTGATATCTGCTGATTGTGCACTCAATCGGGGCTTTCCCTGGACTGGGACGGTGCCAAAGTGCTGGCAATCGGAGTGCATGGAGTCGGTCAGGGAGGAAGCTTTCCGTCTAACTGGAATGCATTCAGAACGCATTATCTTCCTATGCGACTGCTCGACGGAATAGCTCCGTTCGATGAAAATGACTTTGCGTTGGGAAATCATTCTTCTCCGTTAAATATAACGGTTCTGGAGGAACAGACAGACAGACAAACAGACAGACAGGCAGAGTGAGAAGAGAGATAGACAGAGTGAGAAGAGAGATAGACAGAGAGAAAAAGAGAAGGAGATAGAGAGAGAAAGAGAGAGAGAGAGAGAGAGAGAGAGAAGAGAGAGAGAGAGAGAGAGAGAGAGAGAACAAGAGAAAGAGAGGCAGAGAAAGAGAGCGGCATAGAGAGAGACAGAGAAGGAGAGACGAAGAAAGAAAGAAAGATAGATAGATAGATACATACATAGAGAGAGACAGACAGACAGACAGACCAACTGATAGAGAGAAAGAGAGAGATAGAAAGAGACAGAATGCGACAGAGACAGAGAGAGAGAGAGAGATAGCCAGAAAGAGACAGAGACAGATAAAGAACGATAGACAGACAGAGCGAGAGAGAGACACACACAGAGAGACATCGACCGATAGAAAGAGAGAGATGCAGACACAGGCAGAGACAGACAGACAGACAGATTGGTTTTGAGATAGGCAATGCGTCTGTGATGGCGTTTATGTACTGACTCGGGAAGTGGAGCGTCGTTGCCGGAAGCGGAAGCTATGCGAAGCATTCGAGAGCGTTAGTCGCGGCCGCCGCCTGCCTCTGCATGGCCCGGCGGCGGCGAGCCCAGCGCCCGACCGTCCGTCAAGCGTCCGAGACTCTTAACAGTTCCGCTTAACAGTTCCGCTAACTGGGGATCCCAGATATATCCGTCCATTTTACATTGAGTTACAGTTAAATACCCAGTTAGGGGGTTAACAGCAACAGGCCCGGCGAAAACAGTCTCTGCGAAGAGGAGCCATCAGCATCGGTCCTGTTCGGCTCTGCACGATCCCCCCCACTTCTCTTTCCCGACGATCTTGCTGCCTACTTTTCCCATCTTCGTTTTGTCGTGCGCATGCAGAGATGACCATGGGTCCATTTTTTAAAATAACCCAATCCAACCCAACCCATCAAATCTCCAGCCCAACCCAACCCGTGCCGATAATAGGTTTACTTGACCAAACCCAATTAACCCACTGTAATACATTACAGTTTCTTAAATCATGACTTATTTTCTGACCCTACCCAACCCGACCCACCATTAATATGGAAAAGTCTGCCTCAACCCAATCCGATCCAACCCAACCCATGGGTTAACCCAACCCATGGACATCCCTGGACCATATCACTGCACTCAATGTTCCTGTACTGCAATCATGACCATGACCAGTGAGAATTGTCTATTACATAAGGAGCCAACCAGTAAATCAAGAAGACTAGATGTACTAGCAATTGCGCTAATTAATCAATCAGGGATTATAGGGATTAACGTATTGTCATTCGATATCCAATATGGCGCAACGGGATTGTCGCGAGAGACCGACCGACCGAGTGAAGTAATGAAGATGACTTACGAGTGCGGAGTTGAGGTCGTTCGAGTCGTTCGCTGGATACGGAGTGTAGATCCCAAGAGCAACGCAGTTGGCAAAGATCGTCACCAGGATGAAGTACTCGAAGGCTCTGAGAAGATGAGATAGCTAAGGAAAATCTGCCTCATTCATAGGTCTTCATTTACTGCTTTTACAGTTATATCATTTATAGAAGTAGTAGAAGTAGCAGTAGTAGGAGTAGGAGTAATAGTTGTGTTATTATTATTATTATTATTATTATTATTATTATTATTATTAGTAGTAGTAGTAGTAGTAGTAGTAGTAGCAGCAGCAGCAGTAGCAGCAGCAGCAGCAGCAGCAGTAGCAGTAGCAGTAGTAGCAGTAGCAGTTTAGTAGCAGCAGTTGCAGTAGCAGCAGCAGAAGAAGAAGAAGAAGAAGAAGCAGCAGGTTCCAGCAAGAAGTAACAGTAGTAGCAGCAGCAAGCAGCAGTAGCAGTTGCAGTAGCAGCAGCAGCAGCAGTAGTTTTAGCAGTAGTTGCAGCAGTAGTAGTAGTAGTAGCAGCAGTAGCAGCAGCAGCAGTAGTAGCAGCAGCAGTAGTAGAACAGTAGTAGTAGTAGTAGTAGTAGTAGTAGTAGTAGTAGTAGTAGTAGTAGTAGTAGTAGTAGTAGTAGTAGTAGTAGTAAGTAGTAATAGTAGTAGAAGAAGTAGTAGTAATAGTAGTAGTAATTAAATTATAAATTATCGCAATGAAAATAATAATAATTTGAAATATAATAAGAACAAGAACTGCGTTTAGATTTTAGTAGAATTTGTTTTGTGTAATTTGAAACGCTGGAGTTTAATGGCGAATAGGATGCAATTGAACGTGGCCAGATATCTGCCGAGATAATTATAACAGGCAAACGCTTTCCAATTTGAGCGGGATGGATGGCCAGCTTTTGAGAAAGACCTGGTCGAGTGTTTTCCAGAGTATTGGACCAACTGATGCTGCGCCTCGATTATCATGGAACAGTGAGGTGCGACATGGAGCAGGTCTTATAAGGTGAAAAACGGTTGGCTAGATGAAGTGGATGGAGTAGGGCTCAGGTACATTATAGGAGTCCGTTATTTGAAGCACGTGATGGTGGTTTTAATGATGACGACGATGTTGATGGTGGTGGTATTGATGATGATGTTGATGATGATGATGGTGGTGATGATGATGGCGACGACGATGATGATGATGATGGTGTAATGTAATTAACAAAATATTTGTATAGCGCCTCTTCTGAAAAATCACTCAGAAGATGATAAGAAGATGGTATTGATGATGATAGAGAGAGACAGAGAGAGAGGTAGTATAGGTATCCTTCATCATAATCATCGTCATCATCATCATCATCATCGTTCAGAGAGAGAGAGAGAGAGAGAGAGAGAGAGAGAGAGAGGTAATATAAGAGAAATAGAATAGTCGGGTTATTTAGCAACTGCATTTACAAAACGGATACTAAGAGAATATGATACTAGAAGTGGATCAATAGCAATACGAGGACTAATCGTACAGCAGTAAGAATTGCTATTACTAGCAATTTCAAAGAGACAACGCTTATAAAATGAAGAATTCTAATTACATTATTCGTGTAAAAACTCGCCTACATGACGACAATGGTAAACCAAATGTTGCCATTAGATCGATTTCAGCGAATTAACAAAAGCAGAGGCGTAGCAAGGTGCTGGGGGGAGGGGCACACACAGGGGCGGTGGAGATGCATCCCCCCACCGGACTTCCGGACTTTTTTCGCTTGTGAAACCTATTTTTGTGTAAGTCTAAGTCTAGTAAAACTATGGGGAAAACCGCGGATGACCTTTATTTTGCTTGTCAGCCTATTTTTCGGCAAAAGTTCAGTAAAATTATGGTATTATCCCTTTTATCAGCTTCTTCGGCAAAGTTTACTGATTTTTTTCTTTTTCATCCCACACCAACTTACTATGAATTCATTTCATCCCCGAACAAAAATCCTGAAACATTGGGCCATTGGGTACATAATGTCCGCGCGCGCCGATGTGGGGTGGGTGACGCCAAAATCGGGTTTATGGCAGCAAAAGAAGTAAAAAGAAGCATCAATAGAGGTGTGTGACGACCTCTATGCTTTCAGGGTTTTCATGAAGTCGAGGGTTGAGCGATCAGGATGATTTGCCCCCGAACCCCGGACACCCTAGCAGTGGCGGCTCTTTGGGGGCCGATGGGGTGGCCCTAATCATGGGGGAACCATTTGTTGTTTAATGTATGTAGCATTAAGTATAGGGTCCCAACTGGGGGCACTGGGAGCCACCCCCCGCTGGAGCCGCCACTGCACCCTAGCTACGCCCCGAACAAAAAAGACAGCGGCAACATAGATTAATGATAACCGGACTCAAAAGGAAACTTCCATTCGACGATGTCTATGAACAGTTTTCGAACGGGGTTCTTCAACGTAAGGCAGAAAAGGGCACGCGGCGGTCGCGGATTGGCGCTGGCGACCGCCTTCCGCGCGTTGGCCTTCCTCCTGACCGCCGGGTCTATGACCCCCGCGGCGGCCAGGGCAGTGGCCCACCCGTCACTGATCGCCCTCTCGCCCCCGCCGCCGCCGACGCCGCCGCCGCAGCAGAGGGGCTGATGGACGGTCGCGTCGCGCGGCGCAGGGTCGAGTCTACCGGAGACGCACAGGGGCTCGGTCGCAGGGTTCCGGTGTCCCACGCCGCCGGGTTCGACGACGAGGAGGCGGACAGAGGATAGGCGTCCCCTGTGGACGGGTAGGGAGCGCCGAGGCGGTGGTTGGGCGGCGCGGGGTCGGACGGCGGGGATGCCGCCGCCGCCCCATGAGGATCGAGGGGATCGTAGTCGGAGAGGGGGATGGGGATGTCAGCATGCGCGGTTCGTCCGGGGGATGATGGGGGGAGTTCCAGCTTCCACCGGACACGGAAGAGACGGCACCACGTGATCCGGTGTAATCCTTTTCGCAGAGAATGGACGACGCTACAAATAAATATATCACTTCAATATCACTACGATTCCGAAAGATAATTGATTGGTTGGGTGGAATAAGGAGTTAAATGCAGTTACCACCTTAATGGTGAGGTTGTCAATTGAAGGGCCCAGAGGAATAAGGAAGTTAATCCAGTTAACTCCTTAGTGGTGAAAATATCAGTTGAAGGGTCTGGTGAAATATGGAAGTCAATGCAGTTACCCCTCTTATTGTTATTGATACTTAAACCATTGGGGGGTCGGATACAGTTGCCTCCTTATTCCACCCAGCCATTCAATTAGCACATCAAAATAACAGTGCTCACGAAAGATAATTATCAAATTTAATATCAACATGATCATGAAAGATAATTATTCCTTCAATATAACAATACTCACGAAATGTAATTATCAAATTTAATATGAACAAGATCGTGAAAGACAATTGTCACTTGAATATGGCCATGCTGACGAAAGATAATTATAACTGTAATATCACCATGGTCATGACAATTATTTCATTACTACTACTACTATACTACTACTACTACTACTACTACTACTACTACTACTACTACTACTACTACTACTACTACTACTACTATTATTATTATTATTTATAATAATATACAATATGAAGCCTATATAGCACTTCAAGCATGCTTAAATTGATACTCTGTTTGACATTTGATTTCGGAAGCACTGTGCAAGGGTGGGCTGTAGATATCCAAAAATTCAGAAGAGCGATGACACGATTTTATCCACATGTTCTTGTGTCCCCATCTTCATTGCGTCAAACCGTACTAGAAAAGTCAATGTATTCTTCCTCAGTTTTATTCTAGAGCGGTCAAAATGCCACGAAAAATGGTCAACTATTTCAATCGACATTATAAAGTCTTTCAGAAATCTATTCTCTGTCAAATGTCTACAAAGTCGATCGAGATATAAGAGGGGTCTTAAGATAGCTGGTTTCTTGTATCACAGGTTTTATAGACAAGAAGCATATCTTTAAATTGATAATCTGACATTGGACTGTGGAAGGACTATTGCTACAGTAAGCTATAGATATCAAAAAATTCAGAAGAGTGATGAAACGAATTTTAGCCACATTTTCTTGTGTCCCCATCTTAATTGCGTCAAACCGTACTAGAAAAGTCAATATATTCTTCCTCAGTTTTATTCTAGAGTGTTCGAAATGCCACGAAAATGGTCAACTATTTCAATCGACATTATAAATCTATTCTCTGTCAAATGTCTACAAAGTCGATCGAGAGATAAGAGGGGTCTTAAGATAACAGGTTTCTTGTATCACAGGTTTTATAGACTAGAAAAATATATTAAAATCGATACTCTGACACTGGACTCTGTAAGGACTATTCCTGCAGTAGCCTATAGAGTTAATAAGTTAAGCTTATGGTCAGAAGAGAGAATTTCCTTAAGAGTTATTTTAGGTGCTGCCTAATCTGAGTTATTCTTCACAGACACTTAGTGTTATTCGTGGCCTGTAAAGACTACGAACACAATCCTATAATAAGGATAGAGAAAAAAATGCCCTAAGCACACCACTTTTTCTGACTATGACTCTCACTCTAAAGCAGGGCTGGGTAACATTTTAGGTATTGCTATAGGTCCACAACTCCACATCCTTATTATTAAATAAGTACAATATACCAATGTATCCTGAACGTCTTCATAGCGTCGAAAGTAAAAGTTTACTGTGAAGTTCACAGCTATAATAAAATGATGTCTAAAATTGATAGAAATATTGGGGAAAGGCAACTCACCTGATTTAATTAATTAATTAGTTAATCGTTTGAGTATGGGACTGCCTTTACCTTACCTTTAATGATAGTAATGATAATAAGGCTTAGAGTGGTTGAGCAGGGACTGCCCTGTGTGAGAACCACTATGTTCGAGCCCTCCATTCATTGGCATTCATGGTCTTGCTATGTACCGGTAATGTCATTCTCTGCCCTCTAGTCCTCTGATAGGATTGTTCCTGTATTTTCCTTCTTCGTCTTCTTCTGACCATCAAGTTAGCGTATTAACTCCACTGCAGACGCAGTGCAACGTTGCTATCGCATACACGCCACCTAGCGAATATCGCCAGAACGCCTTCACTGTACAATTAAAATCTCTCATTCAGATTTATGTGTAAAATTCATTTCCGTTTTGGAATGCGTTGTCATATCTCTTACTTATTTATTTATTTATTTATGGGAAGACAAGGGTATGTAACAAATCTTGCCTAGTTTATCCCCCAACAGTTTCGTAACTAAACTTCTGACGTAAAACACCCGTTTTAGCCACGTAGAATATTCCATAAAGGAATAAGATCCGCTTAACCGTCAGGTGAACATAATGGATTAATTCCACCAATCCTTTAATCGCTCTGACAGTGATAGGCAAAATGCTTTAGCATTTTAAACACACAAATTAATGTAAATCAGAAGTTTATTTAAACTAAATGATGCAGTTATGGCATTTTACTGTGTAATATAATAATATTACTAGCAACAATGACTGTGATAAAAGGCCTAATTTGGACGAGCAAATAGAAGTGCTACCGCTACAATTACTCAAAAATAGTCATATTAGTAAAATTGAAGATGATGAAGATGACGACGACGATGATTATGTGTGGTTCTTTATGGAGGCCTGTATGTCCATAGGATGCTTATTTTCTATGCCGGACTTCTATATTAATTGCCAAACAATCAATTGTGTTCGTTGTCTTTACAGGCCATAATGGGTGAAACATAGTGGTTCTGAGACAGGGCAGGCCCCAGAGGCGTAGCGTCCCAAAGGCTACTATGGCTCTAGCCATGGGCGGCACACATGATGGGGGCGGCAAATTTTGGAAGCGACCTTTTTGTGTTTGTAGGGTTGTTGAGGAGTTTTTGGTGAAGGCGAAGGTGAAGGAGAGGGCAAAATGTAGAAGGAGTGCCAAATTCAGTTACGACAAACTTTTTTTGCTTGTTGGCTTGCGTTGAGAGTTTTAGAAGGGGCGGCAAAATTTAGAAGGGGCAACAAATTCAGCGGCGACGACCTTATTTTCTTTGTTATGTATATTAAGAGCAAATTGGATCGGCATTTTTCCAGGAGCCATGGGCGGTACAAGTGCACGCTATGCCACTGCTTAAGATAGCTGGTTTCTTGTATCACAGGCTTTATAGACCAGAAACATATCTTTAAATTCATACTCTGTTTGACACTGGACTGTGTAAGGAGTATTCCTACAGTAAGAGAGAGGGCAAAATATAGAAGGAGCCTATAGATATGCAAAAATTCAGAAGAGTGATGAAACGAATTTTATCCACATTTTCTTGTGTCCCCATCTTCATTGCGTCAAACCGTACTAGAACAGTCAATAGTTTCTGCCTCAGTTTTATTCTAGAGCGTTCGAAATGCCACGAAAATGGTCAACTATTTCAATCGACATTATAAAATATTTCAGAAATCTATTCTCTGTCAAATGTCTACAAAGTTGATCGAGAGATAAGAGAGGTCTTCAGATAGCTGGTATCTTGTATCACAGGTTTTATAGACCAGAAACATATCTTTAAATGATAGGTCTCTGCAGTGTTTAATCTGACAAATAGTTGAAATTAATAGAAATTGTTTCCAAATCCGTCGGAAATTTTTGAATACTACATGGACTAACAGCGGCCCCTAGCAGAATTCCCCTAGGCTTTGTCAGTTCCCCCGGCTTTTTCAGTTTCATGGGGGTCAAGGAGTCTAGTTATTAAACACTGGGTCTCTGAACTAATTGACAAATAGTTGCACTTAATGTTTCAATCGTCTAATTTGAATATAACGGAAGAGAACGGTGGAGCAGAACACTGAACGGAATATATATATATATATATATATATATATATATATATATATATAATCGGACAGATCCAGACGGGGTCGACGCGGTAAATTCTATTTCTGTATCGCAATGCTTTCGCTGGTCGGCTTTGCAAACTTGAAAGCAGGTGCATAGTAATTATTAATTGGTTCTATCGCGGATCAAAGACCATTGCAATTGATAGGAAGAAATCCCGTTCGGCTGTCGCTTTCGGCTCCTACTTACTCACTTCCCTTTTAGCGGGAGTCGATTTCCGTCTCCATTCTTCACATTCGCGATCTCTTATCGCCGTGTTATCGGCGTCTCTCCGGATTGCCGCTATCTCTAATCGGCGGATTTCGACCGAAAATAAGCCTCGCCATCCATCGCCGGTAAACGGGAAAATATTGAAATATCTTGTCGAAGATATTGCGTCGACGAAAACAAGGAATAAAACCGGATCGAATCGGCGGGTGTCGGAAGGAGAGAGAGAGAGCGAGAGAGAGAGAGAGAGAGAGAGAGAGAGAGAGAGAGAGAGAGAGAGCAGGAGGGAGAAGACTAATTCGATGCGGTGTTTCTCGTCGGCGGGTGAAAGAGAGCAGACATCGTCGCTTCAAAGACGCCCGGCGACTCTCTATCCGCTGCTGGAAATCGTCTGATCTCATTTATAGTGAAGAAAAAATATATATAACAACTTAGTGTACACACGTGATACGAATCAACCCTACGCGTTCACGTTCGTTTGATATCCTCTCATTCTCTATCTCTCTCTCTCTCTCTCCTTCCCTCTCTCTCGTAGGAAACGAGTGTCCTATGCTGTTGCTGCTGTTGGTTTCTGGTATGTCACGTGGCCTTAAAACTAAGCGCTCTTCGCGAGCAGATGGTAGATTTCTTTTCAAGCTACATCACAGGCTGGCCCGATTATTTTTTAAAAAGAGATAGAAGATAGATAGATAGAGAGAGAAAGAGAGAGACAGAGAGAGACAGAGAGTGAGAGAGAGAGACAGAGAGAGAGAGAGAGAGAGAGAGAGAGAGAGAGAGAGAGAGAGAGAGAGAGAGAGAGAGAGAGAGAGAGAGTAAACTCAATCGAATATGCCGGGCTTTAAAAAGAGCAATAAAGTCAGCTTTTAAACGGCTAAATCTAACTGTTTAAATGTGGCTAAGCACAAGACCTTGCTAGACCAGCGGTTCTCAAACTTTTCAGGATTTCTTGCGTGGTATGGTCCCTTAGAAATTTGTTTGATGACTCTCGGACCTCAAAAAATTTGAATTTTACATTGACTGTAATTAACACGTAGGCCACTTGTTTGGTCAATCAAGTAATTATTTAATTCGAAATTTGAAAATCTTAGTCACCAAATTTAAATTCAAATGGAATCATCACTCCCAGGGCCATCAGTGTGTCTTGTGTTCTGAGGTGTTTGTGAGATATCTTTAGAAAGTAATCCCTTTACGGACCCCTGAAACCGCTTGGCGGTCCACTATTGGATCGCGGACCCCAGTTTGAGAACCACTGCTTTAGAAAAGCAAAACCTCAGCTATTTCTGCAATATGAATACATAGAACGAAGAATACAATTGAAGAATTTCAAGAGGGTGGTAGAAAAACTAGGAGTGGAGAAAAAAGACTACAAAAGAAGAAGTTTAAACCTCAAAAGATAGCTGTCTTTATTAAGAGCGAAAGTGAAACTGAAACTGAAAGTGAAACTGAAAGCGAAGAGGCACCTGCCTTGCCCAGACGACGTCGACCCAAACCTCGTTAAATGCTGTTACGTTTAGATTTTATGAAATTTCAGAAGGCGTGTTTTAACGAATCTTAATGCACAACTCAAAATGGTTACACACTATGGTTAAAATGTTTACCCGGCAAAAAACACGAGAGATTGGCAAAATGTCAAACATGCAAGCGACATCTTACCTGTTGACCCATTAAAACACTACTTTCGAAGATATTTTCAGCAAAGGAAACGCCAAGCGCTTCTCTTTAAAAAATCGATGTCAGCAAAGTCATCAATGACCTCAAATCTTAAAAGTCTCAACATTCGGAAATGTAAATCGCGATTTGTATTTTAGTTTCAAAGTGTATATTTGATGCTAAATGAAAGGTCAGAATTACTTTGCAACAGCAGCAGCAGCAGCAGCAGCAGCAGTAGTAGTAGTAGTAGTAGTAGTAGTAGTAGTAGTAGTAGTAGTAGTAGTAGTAGTAGTCAGGGTGCGATTTGTGACCTGGAGCAGTGGGGGGATATGTCGAGCTTGGGGGATGTAGTTGTTGGAAACTGTAGCAGTGGGGGATGTAGTTGTGGGATGATGTAGCAGTAGGGGGATGCAGTTGGGCAGTGGGGGAGATTCCCCCTTTTCCCCCCGCAAATCGCGCCCTGGTAGTAGTAGTAGTAGTAGTAGTAGTAGTAGTAGTAGTAGTAGTAGTAGTAGTGTAATAGTAGTAGTAGTAATGCTAGCAGTAGTAGTATTAGTGTAAGTAGTAGTAGTATTAGTAGTAGTAGTTGCAGTAGTAGTAGTAGGCCTAATAGCAGTGTAAATAATAATAATAGTAGCAGTAGTAGTAGTAGTAGTAGTAGTAGTAGTAGTAGTAGTAGTAGTAGTAGTCAGGGTGCGATTTGTGACCTGGAGCAGTGGGGGGATATGTCGAGCTTGGGGATGTAGTTGTTGGAAACTGTAGCAGTGGGGATGTAGTTGTGGGATGATGTAGCAGTAGGGGATGCAGTTAGCATGAGCAAATCGCGCCCTGGTAGTAGTAGTAGTAGTAGTAGTAGTAGTAGTAGTAGTAGTAGTAGTAGTAGTGTAATAGTAGTAGTAGTAATGCTAGCAGTAGTAGTATTAGTGTAGTAGTAGTAGTATTAGTAGTAGTAGTTGCAGTAGTAGTAGTAGGCCTAATAGCAGTGTAATAATAATAATAATAGTAGTAGTA